>PVJL010007643.1:0-75614 GCA_004026885.1 Lyroderma lyra | reverse complement strand
TTTCTTCTTTAGTCTGTTGATACAATGTATTATATCAATTGATTTTCAAATGTTGGACCAGGCTTGCATATTTAGGATACATCTCACTTGGTAATGGAGTATAATTGCTGGATTCATTTTGCTAACATTTTGTTGAGGATTTTTGCATCTGTGTTTATCAGAGATATCAGAGATAATGGACTGTAGTATTATTGGAGTGTATTCATCTAATTTTAGTATTAGGGTAATGCTGACATCACAGAATTAGTTAAGACGTATTTCCTCTGCTTCTGACTTTTGAAAGAGATCGTAGAGAATTGGTATAATTTCTCCTTAAATATTTGGTAGAATTTACTAGTGAACTCATCTGGGCCTGATGCTTTCTGTTTTAGAAGGTTATTAATTATTGAGTCAACTTATTTAATAGATCATAAGGCGGCTTATTCAGATTGTCTATATATTTTTTGTGTGACTTTTAGCAGATTGCGCCTTTCAAGAAATTTGGTCCATTTCATCTAGGTTATCAAGTTTCTGAGCTTAAGTTTTTCAAAATGTACTTTTATTATCTTTTAATGTCCATAGGATCTGTAGTGATGGCTCTTCTTTCATTTCTGATATTAATAATTTGAGTCCCCTCCCTTTTTTTTGTTTTCTTTTTCTTTTTAATCTTTTCAATGAACCAGCTTTTGGTTTTATTGATTTTTTTCCCCTCTTGATTGCCTGTTTTCAGTATCTTTGATTTCTGCTCTAATTATTATTATTTCTGTTCCTCTGCTTACTTTGATTTTAATTTACTCTTCTTTTCTGATATTGATGTGGAAGCTTAGATAAATGACTTCAGATCTTTCTTATTTTCTAATATTTTCTAATGCTTTCAGTGCTAGAAATTTCCCTCTAAGCACTGCTTTTGCTGCATCCCACAAATTTTGATAAACTATATTTTCATTTTTATTTGGTTCAGAATATATTAAATTTCTCTTGAGATTTCTCCTTTGACCCATGTGTTATTTAGAAATATGTTGTTTAATTTACAAGCATTTTGGAGTGTTGTAACTATCTTTTTGTTACTGATTTCTAGTTTAATTCCAATGTAGGCTGAGAAAAAACACTGTATGACTCCTTGTAAATCTCTTAGGGTGCATTTTATGACTCCATATGTGGTCTAAGTGAATGTTCCATGTGAGTTTGAGAAGAATGTATAATCTGCTGTCGTTGGAAGAAATAGTCTATAAATGTCCATTATGTCCAGTTAATTGATGGTATTATTGAGTTCCACTATGCTGTTACTAACTTTCTGCCTTCTGGATCTGTCCATTTCTGGTAGAGGGGTGTTGAAGTCTCCATCTGTAACAATAGATTTATGTGTGTCTTCTTGCAGTTCTATCTGCTTTTGCCTTACATATTTTGATGCTTTGTTATTAGGTGTATATTTGTCGAGGATTGTTGTATCTTCTTTCGGAGTTAGCCCTTCATTATTATGTAAAGCCCCTCTTTATCCCCGATAATGTACATGCTGTGAAGTCTACTCTGTCTGAAATATTAATAGCTGCTCCTACTATCTCTTGATTAGTGTTAGCATGGTATATCTTTCACCATCCTTTTACTTTTAACCCTGTGTGTGTCCTTATATTTTAAATGAGTTGTCTTGTAGACTGCATATCTTTGGGTCTTGTTTTTGATTCACTCTGGCATTTGGAAACAAGGTAAGTCAAACTCTCTCTCCTCTGGGTCTTACCTAAAACACTTTTCTATCCTACTAACCATTCTCTTCTCATCCCCAACTCAGGTGTAAGCTAATGTCTTTTTCTTCAGGAAAGCACCTTGAAACCACCACCCACCTCTGCTGCCCTCTTATATAGTCCCATTATACTCTATACTCTTTTTCTAAGTCACATCACTTTTGTTATTTCTCATTCAATATATCTCCTTCACTAGATTGTTCAACATGAAGGACCAAGAACCACTTCTCTTGATCATTGCTATATTCACCATACCTTATACTTTGTATTGTTGAATGAATGAGAGCAAGTTCATACAAAAATATACCTTCTCAGGTGGCTAGCCTATGTGATTGATATTATTAACTGCTATGTCCTGATAGTTCTGTGTCATAATATTTAGTATTTGTTGTCGTCAAAGAATCCTTAAGAATCTTAATTATAATTTATTTGCTACCCTAACTTGGTGTCTTGACCATTGGTATTGCTATCTACATTCTTACTTTTTGTGTCGTGTTTTTTGATGTAGCACAGGCCATTGAAGCAGTTTCTTTCTATTTTTATCTTGTATCATTGTTGAAGCTTGAAAATACAATTAAGTAACATTGTCACACAACCAAGATGGTAAAAGATTTTATTTCATACTATCTACTGTAAACTTAATATAAATTATAACTTTCAATAGCAGTATACTTGAACTTAAAATGTTTGGACTCAACAAAATAATTCAACAGTTTTATTTTAGATGACTTGAATTCTCTTTTCTGGCAAAGAAGGCAATTGGGAGCAAAAGTTTTTACTCCTGGCAGATAGCGGTAAGGAGAAGGCCAGAAATGCTCCCAGTGAGATCCAAGAATTAATATCAGGATAACTATTTTTTTGCAGCATTGCTTATGGTTGAATTATGAAGGTCAGAAATTTATTTTTCTTAACAATTGCTCCCAGCAATTATCTTGTGAAATGATAAGTGTGTGGTATGAGCATAATTTTTAGGAGCTGAGAATATCCCAGCCTCTGCTCTCATGGGCAACACATGTTATCATTTCTCATTGTTGTCCAGAGGAAACTAAGCTACTCACTAGTCAAATGCATTCTTTCATTAGAGGATCATTTATTGAGCATCTGTCTACTTACTTACCATGCATTGGGTTACACCCTGATCATACACAGATAAAATAGCATATTTTCTGCTTTCTGGAGGCTATGGGTCATCAAGAGAAATGAGAATTAACTTGTTAGACCTGAGCTCCCCCAACCCCCCAAATGGAAATTTTGGTTACTAATTCCCACCAATTTAGCACTGTTTACACTTTACTTATATGTGTTTGCAGCTTGGAATAATTTCAGACATCTGTGTTTTGATTGTTAATAAGATAGCTGAAGAAAAGTTTAATATTATTGGCATTAAATTATTATTAACTATAGATGTATTTAAGTACATACAGTATAATGGAAACAGTAATTTATACATAGAAATGGTATATGCTTGTAGTCTCATAAAATTGCTAAAAATAACATTCACAAAAATATTTTTTTAAATGCAGTGTTGTTTGTATCAGCCACAATTATTTTGTTCAACATCAAAATTAGCAAATCTCTCATATAATTTGTTTGGGATGACTTGGACAGTTAGAAATGGTAATTCTTAATAACTCAGTTTTAATTTAGAGATTTTTATATTCAGAATGCTGAAATAACTTGGTACTAAGAAGAATATGACACAGAGGTAGAGAAAAACAAGCCTAAGATGACAAGTTCCTTAAGATTTGTAGGCTCCCAGTTACTTGGAATAGAATGGGAGTTAATGCTATGTCTTTTTTTCCCTCTTCTGCCAGCCAGGGAATATCTCTTATTTAAAGGACAGGGCTCCCTCCACTGTTCTTAAATCAAGATTCTGCTGTCTGACAAACTGCCCCCCATGATTTTCACAGGGTATTTATAACACTGGGAAGTATACCAAAAAAGAGAATGTTTAATGAAGAGCTTTGCATGTTGCAATGCTATATACATCATATGGTTCAATTTAGATTCTCTGCAATATCAGAGTTAGAATAAAATTATCAAAAGGGGAAAAATCACATGGCATTGGTACAAACAAGATGTGCCTATTTGTATTTATGTTTGCTAATGAAATTCAGTCATGATTCCCACTTTGATTTTAAGAGTCTTAGACCACCATTCAGTTTTATTCATTATAATTAAATCTCTTGCCCACACGCAGATACAAGGGCAGCAAAAACAACAGAGCATATTTTATCTTTTAAAAGCTATTACATAGCT
The DNA here is from genome assembly GCA_004026885.1 of Lyroderma lyra. Classification (NCBI taxonomy): domain Eukaryota; kingdom Metazoa; phylum Chordata; class Mammalia; order Chiroptera; family Megadermatidae; genus Lyroderma; species Lyroderma lyra. The sequence continues at coordinate 71,637 of PVJL010007643.1, read as the reverse complement.
TTGATATGAAGCTCCAGAGCTTCAAAGGTTTATAGTATTAAAGCAAAACAATGTGTGTCTCAGGGCACAGACACCTTCAGCAAATGAAGGAGCTTCCAGAGAACTGGGACTGTGAATGCACAGAGGGCGGAGCTGCATCCTGACTATGGGAACAGGGCAATTGGAGACAACTGATGTAGTCGCCAGTGTTGCTGCCAGAGAGAGGTAGAGGAAGGCCAGATATAAAAACAACTGGCTTGTACTGTAAAACTTGGGAGTGAGGAGGGCACATTTCGCTGTCTTGTGAAACAGCCTTTAACCATGAAATTCAGAGATGTGCTTACCTTCCCAACCCCAACTCAAGTGAGTATCCCGATAAATGAACCACTTTGATTAACTTGATACTGGTGAAAGTCTGTTGTTTCTGGTTTATTCTCTTCCCTCCCTACCTTTTCCTCCCAGCAAAGCCAAGAGTGCTATAAACCTCTGCCCCCCATGCCCTCTCTGTCCCTGTGGAGTAGAGAAAAATGTTTGGGAAACCACCAGGCCCTTGGTAACCAGGGTGGCTCCTATGGCCCGCAAATCATCCAAAATGCAGAGAGTCTACCCTGCACTTAGTTAATTGGGAGTTAACAGTAGATTGGGAGCAAGTGAATATATACTCCAAATCTTTTTATTGTACTTTTTCTACTGGATTTAACCCAAATTACCCAACTCAAAACATATCTGGGCAGGCTACATTATTTGTTCAGCCCTAGATCAGACACTGAGCACAGCCTTAGGAAGACTTCAGTAGGAACACATGCCCATCACCCCCATGAAGATCCTATAAAGACATGTACTTTTGCCACAGAACTTTTCAACCAGGTTTGCCTTAATTATTTTGATATTTCACCCATTTGTCAAAATTACTATTTTAGGCATGCAGGGAAATTAAGTGATTCTCCAAGGAAGAGCCAATCACATAGCAAAGGAACCAGAAGCAGAACTAAAAGCTCATAATGGCCTGCCTTGTTCTGACTCCTCAGCTGTGCCGTTTTGGACAACAGCAAGTCCCTTCCTTCCATTGGTGCCTTCACTTTTCTTCAGCTCCCACGGGCTCTCAACCCGGAAAAACAACTTCTTTCCCTACATCTGTTTTCCCCATTAAGGCCAGAGAAGAGAAACACATAGCTTTGGACAGAATGAGAACCATCTATGAGGAGCCCCAGACTAATGAGGAATCCTCAGCTCTCCCCACGTGACCCAGGATGGCCCCCCTCTCTCTGGGCATTAGATTTTTCATGTTACATTTGGAATTAGACTAGAGGAGTTCACAAAGATACTTTCCACTCCAAAGTCCTGTTGTTCCTTGATGGTACATACAAGCAAAGGGTTTGTTCAGCCTGGTTTCGTGGGCTCGGTTTCCAAATTCCTTTTCCATAATGGAACCAAACGTGGGATGGCCGTCTGAAGGGCTTGCTCCCTGGCAGCGGCACCCCAGCATCTGGGAAGGAGAAAACAGTGACTACTCTACAGATGCGCTGCAAATGAGAAATGTGAGCGATACAGGCAACCCATCTGTCTGGATAAAAATTATGGTCTAAAAACCTTAATTTCCATTTCTTTTGTTTTTAAATTAAATGCCAATATTAACCTTTCCACTAGGAAATGTTGTTTACCGTATAATCATGACAGATTCTGAAAGCGTTCTCTTTATTGACAAGCCCACGTTTGGGCCCATCAATGGCATACTCCTCCACTTGACTGGCATCCTCAGCACTCACTGCACATCCATATCACCTGATAACTTTTAAACTACTCCAAAATCTAAACAAAGCAGGAGAGCCACACTCTGTTATTTTTAAAAGCTCCAGGTAAGTTGGTCACACAGTTGAAAATGCCTCCAAACTGAAGATGATTTAGACAAAGGGTCAAGCCCCATCTCTGCACTCTGAAGTATTATACCAGGCAGATTTAGTTTAAATGTGAAGTAAAATTTTAATTTACCCTTTAAGTCAGGTGTGTCCAACCAACCTTTTGGCTTCCCTGGGCCACATTGAAAGAATTGTCTTGGGCCACACGTAAAATACGCCAACACTAACAATAGCTGATGAGCTAAAAAGAAAGGAAAAGAAAAGGTCACCAAAAATAATCTCATAATGTTTTAAGAAAGTTTATGGATTTGTGTTGGGCTGCATTCAAACCCATCCTGGGCCGCAGGTTGGACAAGCTTGCTTTAAGTGATGTCGAGTTAGCAAGAATTAAGTTTATTGGGAATAGGAGAATATATATGTATATATATATTTTTTCCCCAGTAATCTGGATGGAATAATTCTACCAGATTTCAAGGGTTTTCTTTTCTTTTGTTTAATGTAAGACAATGTGGTATAATGACAAGAATACAGACCCTGGATTTTTAATTCTAAATCTACCATTCACTGGATATGTCACTTTGAAAAAGAGACTAATAAGACCTTTTATTACTAGTTGTGGCAAGGCTAAATTAGATAGGGGCATGAAAGTACTTTATAAACCAAGTAGCATTTTTTTAATGTTTTCCCCTGCCTGCTTTAAGAAATCTATAAATCTCATGCCCTTTTAAATACTATTTGAAATTAAATATTGTGATTAAACGCAAACAAAAGGGCTGACTTGTTTTCTTCCTCCTTCCTACCCTTGAGAATAACCTCTCATGCAGTGGTTCTCAACCTTCCTAATCCTATGACCCTTTAATACAGTTCCTCATGGTGTGGTGACCCCCATAAAATTATTTTCGTTGCTACTTCATAACTGTCATTTTGCTACTGTTATGAATTGTAATGTAAATACCTGATATGTGTTTTCCGATGGTCTTAGGTGACCCCTGTGAAAGGGTTGTTCAACCCCCAAAGGGGTCGCGACCCACAAGTTGAGAACCGCTGTCTCATTGCATTTCCCTTGTGGCAGTTAAACCATTAACATTTAATTGGAAGTTTAGTGATTGCAAGAAATGTGTTACTTTGTGTCCTTTGCACCACCAAGCACAGAGTGTTTTACGTAGAATAAGAACTCAATAAAGTTTTCTAAAATCAAATTACACAAATTTATAAGACTTCAGACAGTGAAAGTACAATCTTTCTGTCTTAGGCTTTTGAGAAAAGAAGTATTTGTCAGTGAATTTGGGACCTACTACCATGAAATCCTTTTTTTTCCCCAACTTTGCCAAATAACTGAAAAAGATAATTGTATGTATTTAAAGTGTACAGTGTGATGACTTGATATACATATACATGGTGGAATAATTACCAGGATCAAGAGAATGAACACATCATCACCTCACATAGTTAACTCGTTTTGTTTTGTTTTGTATGTGGTTAGAACGCTTAAGATTCACTCTCACCAGCTTTCAAGAGTACAATACCATATGGTTAACTCACCATGCTGTGCATTTGATCCTCAGAACTTACTCTTTTTATAACTGAAAGTTTTTACCCTTTGACCTGTATCTCCCCATTTCCCTGTCCCCGCAGCCCCTGGCAACCACGTTTTCTACTCTTTAGGTTGTTTGTTTTGTTTGGTACCCACAAATAAGTGATACCCAACAGTACTTGTATTTCTCCATCAGGCTTATTTCACTTAACATAGTGCCCCTCAGGTTCATCCTTGTTATCAGGAACGGCAAGATTTTCTTCTGTTTTATGACTGAAAACTATTTCATTGTATACATATGGGGGCTGTCTGGAAAAAATCCAACCATAAATGCCTCTGTTTTTTCATAGTACATGGCTGGATGCTTTCCAGACAGCCCTCATACACCATGTTCTTTACCTGTTCATTCATCAGAAGACATTTGGTTGTCTCCATATCTTGGCAATTGTAAATAATGCTCCAATGAACATGGTAGTGCAGATATCTCTTCAAGATACTTGTGTTATTTCCTTCAAATAACGAGAGCTGTCCAGAAAAAGTCCAGCCATTGTCAGTATAGCATTGTCACGTCACATGGCTGAATACTTTCCGAGCAGCCCTCCTATACCCAGGAGTCGGATCTCGGGTCACATGGTAATTCTATTTTTAATTTTTAGCAAGTGCCATACATACTCTTTTCCGTAATCTCTGTACCAATTTACATTCCTGCCAACAGTGTATAAAAGGTTCATTTTTTTCCCCACATTTATTATCTCCTGTGTTTTTTATAATAGCCATCTTAACAGGAGTTGTTTTGATTTGGATTTTCTTGATGATTAGTGATGTTGAGCACCTTGTCATGTCCCTATGGGCCTTGTGTATGTCTTACTTGGAAAATGTCTGTTAGGTTCTTTGCCCATTTTTAAAATTTTATTATTTGCTTTTTTGCTATTGAATTAAATGAGTTCTTTTAATATTTTTTATATTAAGCCCTTATCAGATAAATCATTTGCAAATATTTTCTCCCATTTCATAGGTTGTCTTTTTATTATTTCCTTTGCTATGCAGAAGCTCTTTCACTTGATATAGTCTACTTCTTTATTTTAGCTTTTTTTGCCTTTGCTTTTGGTACCTTATCCAAGAAATCATTGCCAAGGCCAATGTCAAGGAACTTATCTCATATGTTTACTTCTAGGAGTTTTATAGAGGCAGGTCTTACATTGAAGTCTTTAATTCATTTTGCGTTCATTTTTTTATATGGTGTGAGATGGGAATCCAGTTTCATTCTTTTGCATGTGGCTATTCAGTCTTCCCAGCACCATTTATTGAAGAGACTGTCCTTTCCTCTAGTATATTCTTGGTTCCTTTATGAAAAATTAATTGCCAATACACCAATATGCATGGGTTGATTTCTGGGCTCTCTGTTCTGTTCCGTTGATCTATATGGCTATTTTTATGCCATACCATACTGTTCTAATTACTAAAACTTTGTAATATAGTTTGAAAGTACAAAGTGTATTGCATTCACCTTTGTTCTTCTTAAGACTGCTTTCACTATTTAGGGTCTTTTGTTGTTCCATACAAATTTTAGGATTGTATTTTCTATTTCTGTGAAAAATACCATCAAAATTTTGATAGGACTGAATTGAATCTGTAGATTGCTTTGGGTAGTACAGACATTCTAACAGTATTAATCCTTCCAATCCAAGAATGTAGTATATCTTTTCATTTACTTGTGTCTTCTTTAAAATAGTTCAGAAATATGTTAATTTCTGTTTTTTATGAATTTTCCAGCTTTCCTCCTTTTTTTGATTTCTAGCTTCATACCATTGTGTTCAAAAAAGACACTTGATAAGATTTCAATCCTTTAAAATTTTTTAAACCTTCTTTTTTGTAACTCAACAGGTGATCTATCCTGCAGGAAGTTCTGTATGCACTTGAGAAGAATATATATTCTGTCGATGGATGGAATGCTCAGTGTATATAAAGTGTAGGTCAAGTCTAGTATTACCTTATTGATATCCTGTCTGAATGTTCTACGCATTATTAAAAGTGGACTATTGAAGTCCCCTAGTATTAACTACATCAATGTCTATTTTTGCCTTCAGATCTATTAGTAATTGTTTAATATATTTAACTGCTCTGACATTAGGTCACATATATTTACAGTTGTGATAGCCTTTTGATGAATTGACTTCTTTAAATTATATAATGACCTTTATCTCCTGTTACAGCTTTTGACTTAAAGTCTACTTTTTCTGATATAAAATAGCTACCTGTCTTCTCTTTTGTTTGATATTTGCATGGAATATCTTTTCTCATCCCTTCACTTTCAGTCTATTGAGTGTCTTTAAAGTTTAAATGAGTTGTTTGTAGGCAGCATATACTTAGTTTGTTTGTTTTTTTCTTTTTTTCCATTCAGGAATTCTGTGTCTTTTAATTGGAAATTTTAAACTGTTTACATTTAGAGTAATTATTGTTATGTAAAGACTTACTATTGCCATTTTTATAAATATTTTCTGATTGTTTTTAGTTCCTTTATTCCTTTTTTCTCTGTTGCTGTCTTTTTTTGAGAATTGATTTTATTTTTGTAGTAGAATGCTTTCATTCTTTGATCATTTGTGTATCTATTATAGGATTTTATTTGTCTTTATAATGAGGCTTTCATAATACATCTTATAACAGTTTATTTTAAGCTGATAACAGCTTCACTTTAGTTATTTAAAAAAGTTCTACACATTAACTTGCCCCACACTAACAAAATATTTTAGCTATAGTTATTTTTAACACTTCTGTCTTTCAACCTATATGCTAGAGTCCAAAGTGATTTACATGCCACCATTGCAATATTTGAGTATGTTAAATTTGTCAGTGAATTTCATACTTTTTGTCAGTGAATTTTATACTTTTATTAATAGCATCCTTTTATTTCATCTTAAAGAACTTTCAGCATTTCTTATAAGGCAGCCCTATTGGTGATAAATTCCCTCAGTTTTTGTTTCTCTGGGAAAGTCTATACCTACTTAGGAACTACTTTCCTAGTATTCTAAATTAGCAGGGTTGTTTTTCTTTGAGCACTTTTGACTATATCATCCCACTCTCTCCTGGCCTGCAAGGTTTCTTCTGAGAAACCTGCTGAGAACTTTATCTGTATTCACTTCTATGTGATGACTCTTTTTAAACTTGCTGCTTTCAAAATTCTCTTTGTCTTTGATTTTTAAGAGTTTGATTATAATATGTCTCAGTGAAGATCTCTTTGGGTTGAATCTGTTTGGGGAACTTTCAGTTTGATGTATCTGGATGGCCATTTCTCTCCCCAGATTTTGGAAGTTTTCAGCCATTACCATATTTTGCCATGTATAATGCACACATTTTTGCCCAAATTTGTGAGAGAAAAATAAGGATGTGCATTATACATAGGTAGTACTAATTCCATATCTATATAAATGTTTTGAATTATTTTATTTATGCTTAGGAGTTAACAGTGTAACTCTAGAAATCAATAACGATATCCATATGCAAAATAATACCCTGGAATATGATCATCAGTTTTTTAATATAAAAAAATTTTATGCATAAAATTTCTTGTACCATAATATGTTAAAAAAATAAATGCTAAAATTCTTTACAATACAAAAAACAAGTACCTAAGCATAAACAAAATTTTGAATCAAAAAATTAAAACAAGATCTTTTATCCTGAAAGTTTGGGCCAAAAACATGGGTGCACCCTATACATGAGAGTGTTTTATACACAGCAAAATAAGGTATTTCCTTAAGTAAATTTCTGACCCTTTCTCTTCTTCTAGGACTTCTATAATGCAAATATTGTTTCACTTAATGTTGTCCCATAATTCACATGGACTTTTTTCACTCCATTTCATTCTTATTTCTTTTTTCTTCTCATAAATGATAATATTAAGAGATCTGTCTTCAGTTTTGAAGATTCCTTCTTCTGCTTAATTGAGCCTGTTATTGATGCTCTTTATTATATTTATTATTTCATTCATTGTATCCTTCATCTCCAAATTTCTGTTTGGTTCTTTATTAGAATTTCTGCCTCTTTGTTGAACTTCTTATTTTGTTCATGCATTGTTTTCCTGGTTCATTGAGTTGTCTGGGTTCTCTTGAATCTCACTGCACTAAGTTAAAATAATAATTTTTAATTCTTTTTCAAGTTACTCACAAATCTGCATTTCTCAGAGTTACGTACTAAAAAATTATTGAGATTCTTTGGTGGTCTCATGTGTGCTTTTTCTTATTTCTAGTGGCTGTGCATTTGAGGGAGCAATCACCTCTTCCAGCTATTTCTGACTGACTTTGGTTAGGACAGTCTCACCGGAAGGTGGCTGCAAGGGCTTTAGCTGGGTGGAGTGCCACCATCTCTGATTCTAGGGAGGGCACGGTGGCATAGTCTCTGTATAGCTCCATCAACTGACACCAACCTTGGCAAAGACTACAGGGGGTCCTCAGTGGCAAAGGGTGCTGGGGTCTTCCTGTTCTCCTTTTTTGCCTGTGAAGAGGAAGTTGTAGACAAGGTGATCCCTTTCGGCTTCGGTTCTGGTGCACTGGCACTCACCCAAGCAGTAAATCTGGGTCCTGGGGATAGGTACATATAGAACTACCACAATGCCTGGGTCCCTGGGGCACAGATACACTTGTTGCAATGGTAATGCTAGTGTCTTAGGTGCCGGCATGTTCAGATTTTCTGCAGAACCAGGGTCTGAGTCTCTGGGACGCACCAGATTGTTGCAACCCCAAGTTGAGGGGACACACCTGTGACATGGGCCATAGGATGACAGGTTGTAGCAATGGCCAGTGTGCAGGATGCAGAAGCAGCATGCCCTGGGAGTGGTAGGTAGAAGTCCTGACTCTGGCCCTAGGGTCAGGGGGCAGAGCAGCAGCAACAGCTGAGCCTCGGTGATGCCAGTTCAAAGCCATGACTTAGGATACAAGGCATGGAACATGGAGCACAGAGCTGCAACAGTGCTACCCACTGATGGCAAGCTGCTGCCATGACTTAGGACCCAGGACCTGGGCCCGAGAGCAGCAGCTCCTGTCCCACTGTTGGTAAATATTGTGGTGTCCTGGTCTCAGAGAGTGGGCACAGCATCAAGTGTGGCCCCTAGGGGCACATCTCAGCAGCAACAGGCCCCAGTCCCAGTAAGGAGACACAGCAGTGGGGACTCCATGCAGCTCCAATAGCTGGGTTCCTTGTTGGGGGTACAGCATGATCTCAGTAGCAGAAACTGCACATATCCACAGGGGTGACAAGACTTTTTGAAGTTCTCCTCTTCTTTTCCTGTGGGATGAAATTCATCTGAGGGAGTCCCTCTTTGCACTGAGCTGCCCTAAACTGGAGATGGAGTAACGCAGGTAAAATGCTTCCCACACTTCTATGCGGCATGCTTGGTTTTTGAGCTCCACAGAGTTCTGCTTTTTTGTTGTAGTTCAAAGCTTTCCCAGGGCTGTTTTTGCGTGTTTGTAGTTGTTTATTTATTGTATTTGTAGAGAGATGAGCTTTGGGATCTTTGAGCCTGACATCTTGCTGATGACAGGCCCTACAATGAATTCTTGTTTTATCTTATTTAAAGTTTGAGAAAGCAGAAAAGAATCAAGAAATATATTAGTGAGAATAAAACATAAACCTGAATGAGGAGGAGGAGAGGTTTATCTACAGTTTAAGCTTTAATAATTAGGCTGTATCATTAATACACACATATACAATCATATTCAACTTGGAATGACACAGTATGTTTTGTAACATTTCTTTTTTTTTTTTTTTTTGCTTTTTTTGCTTAGTATTAATCTTTTGCTTAGTAATATTAATTTGTATTCTTTAAAATGTGCAATTTATGATGACCCACAAAGAAGGCAGAAATTAACCAGTTTGAGATTTAAATGTTTTCCCTAGCTTATATGCACATAAAAACAAACAAAAAGTTGTATTTTGAAAGTGCAGTTAGGAATTAATTTCTTTGCCAGTGCCCAGTGCTGTAGATAGATTCTGTGTCTGCTAATATAGGTATATTGAGGTTCTGGTAACAGGTCATAATTTGGGACTGAATGAATAAATGAATGTCAAAAATTGGGAGCTAGCTTGATCCTCAATTTAAAAAAAAAAAAAAAGCCTAGGAACTACAATTGGTCCTTTAAAAAAAAACTGAATATCGTCACTGCTGGTAGCTTTGAAAGATGCTAAAATGTCTGAGCTAGTCAACAAATTCACATAGGAGCAGCTAGTAGTTAAATTTAGAACTTTATTAAATCAGAAATAAAGCTTAAGTGGCATATAGGAGCTGGTTTGTCGGGGAAGTCTGATTCTGTTATTGATTAATTTATAGTTTTCAGTAGTGAGGTGTGGGCCTGGCTGGTTTTGGCCAAGGTCTGCAGAGCGTCTTTGAAGATCCAGAACCAGGACGCATAGAAACTGAGAGTAAAGAGTAAGTGGGATACAGTGTTTCATGAGAATGTGGCCTCTGAAAGGCCCTCACACCAAGCAATGTTTAAATTTAGTTTCAACATTCACAACACAAATAAAGAGAAATTCACAGTTGACACAAAGATGAGTTGTCTTCATCCATCTTCCTTTAAAGTTGCTTACTCTGGAAAGGATGCCAAATCTGCGACGTTCCCATCATCGTCCTTCCTACACAGACAGCATACATCCTTTGTACATCAAAAGGAAAAGGCACTGACTCAGGGTGGAGGACCCTAGGGGATCAGTTTGCTGCAATTGCCCTTCACTAATTACACATGCATGTTTGTTCCTTATTTGTTTTAGAATTAGAATACAAAGAACTTCAGAAACTTATTCCAGAAACTGATTCCAGAAATCTGGGTCAGCTCTAAAATGTGATTTTTCTCATTAAACTTGGCTACTTGCAGATCTATTATTAAATAAGCCTGTAATCTTTTAGCTGTTTGCAAACAATAATGATAAAACATCTGTGATGGTGAATTGCAAAATAGACTTTTCGGTACCAGAGAGAACCATTTCATATTGCCCACTCTGGAAAGATTAAACTTGGTGATTTCTCAGGTGGGTTCAGCTTGTTCTGAGCCAAAAATTCTGTTTCAAGCAAGGCTCACTTCAACCATTTACCTTTAAGAAAAATCAAACTTTACTCTCAGGCCCATTTATCTCCATGTAAATCATCCCTGTGTTTTAAATAGTATGTTATGCTAAAGGTTGTCACTGTGGTTATACAATTTTAAATATCAAGGTTGAGAAGCTGGAAGTGCTCCTTTGGTATAGGGCTAAGGCAGCCTTGGTGGTGGGGGCTGCTTCAAGGCCGGAGGCTCCCCTGCCGGTGGCTGTGGGAAGACACCCTGCCATTCCTGCAGGTTATTTTTGGCTCTCTGAGGGACTCATGTAGCACTGTTCCCCAGTGCCTCATCTCTGGAGGCAGGATTGGAATTTTCTAGTCCTCGTTAGAATATTTGTTTCAATCCAGAAGTGACCTATGGCCCAACACCCTGATGGAAGGAGCAGGCTCACAGAGAGAGCCCTGAGGAATAACTCTTGGAATGTGCCACCATTCCCTCATCTTTGATATGCTGATCCAGAGTGAACTGAATAGGAGCATAAGCCACTGATGAAACTTCAGCCCGGGCCCCAAAGCCTGACAGTCACAGTAAATCCTGTGTGAGCAGGGTATTTCAAGGGACTGTTTTAAAGTTCATTGAATTTTATGATTAATAGAAAGTTACCCAGAAACCCATTTTCATTTCACCTCATGTTGGTAAAAGTCTTTCTAAAAAGCTTGAGGTTCACTCTCTTTTTTTTCAGTGTAATTAAAAATGCATTTTAATCATTTTTTTAGAATTAAACACTACAGTACATCCATAGCATTATCTTCATCATAAAACCTTATTCTGTAATTTCTATAATATGGCTGATGGAGGTAAATCGATTAGAATGAAAGTATACAGACTCCGTAACAGCCCCAGACTTCCTGACTTAAAGGAAAAAAATTCCTGATAAAAGATTTTGTCTTTTTTTTTTCTGTCTTTCTGAAAACAGATTGTAGAAAAATTCCATCTAATTGAGGGTTATGAATTCTCTGAATATGATTATCATTTAAATAATGAAAAATACGTTGGAGGAAAGGGTGATTTTATTCCTAAATCCTGGATTTTCTGCTTCACTCTGGGTCACATTGTAAGACTCAGGACAAGTCACAGAGGCTCTGTGTGCCCAACTCTTCAGCTCCAAAATGCAGAATATATCTCTTGGGATGAAAAATCATGCTGTTTTACTCTCTTTACTGTAATATATCATTGTAATTAGTATCCATTTTCCCATTTTCTTTTATGGGAATATTTTATCCCATCATGAATATCTGTATACATCTAATCTATACATGTAGGTATGTAAAATTATGTAAGATCTGAGTTTTCTATAATGTCTATAATGTATAGAACTCCTTAGAGACCACCATATTTTAGGGGGTGGGATGGGGAAGGCCTCTCTATTAGCATCTGTTCCCATACCTTTTCACTGAGACTATAAATTAGGCCTGGGAAGGCTGTAATGAGTCAGTAATTTATAGACTATTAAGATAGTTAGAAGTGATTCTTGAGCATGTCCAATAGAGAACACATGTTTATAAAAGACAAACAGATTCAACACAACATGTCTTTGGCCTAACCAAGCCCAATCAATTAAAAAAATGGCATGTCTTATTTTGTCTATCTCCCCCAAAATAGAATCACTAACCACTTATTAACCACACTGACTTTTTAATAGACAGTGGTTGCTCTAGCTTTGCCACCAGAAATGTTCATATTAAACACCCTATTAGATTGTAGCCAGCAGAGTCTACAAAACAGGAAGAAAGCTCTGCTTGCTTTTTGCCTCCTTTCCTGGTTTGACTTGATGCGATAATTCATTGCAGATTTCTTTTCTTTGACAGAGTGCCTACCGCAGGAATGGGATGGCTTTTCTGGCCTGCTGATGTGACTGTGACTGCAACCGCAGGAAAGGCCTGTTCTGTTAAGGTGATTTCTGTTACCCTCTTTGGACAAAATAAATACGAGTTTACTTTCTCTGCATCCTCAGGAGTGGGTTGGTTTGTTGTGACTATCAACTGGCTGACGGCAGCTCTTTTCCAGCCCCCTCACGCTCCGCCTTGTTTACTGGCTGGGCCGTTTAGCTAATTAATGGCAGGATGTTTGGGGTAGTGTGTAGGTGGACAAGAATGCAGATCACACAATTCTGAAATTTTAATTTGGAATGGATTTACTGCCCTCAGCTCACATGTCTTAAAAGCAGTATCTTCTTTTTTCTTGCTTTCTTTTTTTTTTTTTTTTTTTTTTTTTTTTTTTTTTTTTTTTTTTTTTTTTTTTTTTTTTTTTTTTTTTTTTTTTTTTTTTTTTTTTTGTTTAGTCTATGTTTTACATGAAGCATTTTGTAATCCAAGTTTGGCATAAAGGAAACAAAACGAAAAGGACAGTCAGTTTTCCCCTTGCACTGTCCCACCAACTTTACTTTCTGAGACAGCTGTCCATATGATAAACCCTCACTACTCCAAGGCCTGGTTGACCTGATGAACTATGCGTTCCCATCTTCTCTTCCCTTCACCCCACTCAATGTAGTGTATGTGTCATTTTCACGCCTTCTTCCCAACTTCCTGCATGTCTGCCTGTCGTGGTGTTTTTCCTCTCATAGATCCTCTTTCCCCATCTTCATTTCTGTCCCTTCCTCGTCTCTCCATTCCCCAGGCCCACCACTCACACACATGCCCTACCCATTTAGAAGCAAAGTCATCAGAATCAGTAGAAGAAGGGGAGCCGAAGGATTGCTTTTTCCCTTCAAAGTACTGCCACACCCAGGCTGGAGATGTGGACTGGGTAACTTCTTGCTAGTAGCAGCAGTGCTACCCTTCTGGCATCAGTATTTTCTCCAGTAAATGAGGAGCTGTTGGGTACAAGCCGAATGCAGCAGATGTAGTTGTACAGTTCCTGATTAAACTTGAATTGAAAAAAAATTTTTTTCTTTAATTCTGGAGAAGTTTTGTGTAATTTTACTTTTATCACAGTTTTTACAAACAGTGAAACAACCTTTGTAAAGAATTAATAAAAACAAATGCAAAGAGTGGAAGATTTTCATCTTGTGACCAAATCATTGTGAAGCTCAGTTAGTATGATTGTGCCATATTATTCACATTTGTTAACTATCATTAACCTGTTGTATATTAGTCCTTCTGGAAAAACTCTTTATGTCAAGAACAAAAAAATGCAGATATATAATATCAAAAAATTGCCAAAGGGTTTTGATGTTCCATCTGTGCTTGCTGAAATGTATGATTAAACTTTTCTTTTTATCATCATTCTTATTTTTCTTGGCGTCCCTAATCATAGAAAATTATAAGCTTGCAGTAAACATCCTAACTTTTAAAACGACAGCATTTATTGTATTTGGTTTCGATCTGCCAGGCTTATTGATGTATAAAATTTTCAGGGGCTAATTTTTCACATCAAAATTCCTTCTCTCCCACATCTTTTTACATTTTAAAGTATGCACTAGGCAGAAAATATAGGGTTTAGCTTTTTTTCTCTTCATTTTATTCTACCTGATCTCCTTATAGTCCCAGAGAAGGAAGACTCAACGTACATTTCTCTCCGAAATATGACAGGTCTGTGTTTTTGTTGGTCTGGCGTATGTTTGTCTATCTTCAACAGTCTGACAGGTAATTATTTATAAAATCTGGTTTTGCCCAGTAAGTCCATATAATAACTTTTCACTTTTCATCATAGGCCAGTGAGCTGAATTTAGAATAAAACAAGGTCATTTATGTCTGTCCCGAGCTAGCCTAGATGTCCCCGTAATTGCTCAATATTAATATTTTTAATTTTTTTCTACACTTAAGTTCTTTCTCTGACTCGTTACATAACACTAAATTAGAAGTGAAATAAAATGTCCTTAAGCAATAAATGTAGAACAGAAAAAAAAACAGAAAATTCTTAGAAAAAAAGTTTCAGAAATTGTGACTTCAATCTCTAAAGGTTAGTGTTATGTAGAATCATAAAATATCAGAGCAGAGGATAGTCTTAAAGATCATTGAAAACAACCACCCATTTTACAGATAAAAAAATGTGGTGGAGAGAGGGAAACTGACTGTCCCAGGATCGCTCAGTATGGTCAGTGACAGACCAAAGACCAGATCCCTGGTCCCTAATTCTCAGTATAGTGGTGTGTTCCACCATAGTGGGTTTGCATAAGATATTACCCAGACACATCATGGTTTTATGGCATATTTATCTTAGACAACAACCTAAATTTATTTTTTAAGTGATACTAATTATGGACATATAAGTGTCATATTAAAATTTTCTTCAAAGTGACTTTAGTATTAATTTACATAATCTTGGTTATATGTCAATTATACATCAATTTTTAAAAAGAGGTTTGTAAGCCATGGAGAGGGGAATTAATATACTTAGAGCCCTTAACTTTTTATCAGGAATCTTACTCTGGTATTCCATTTATCTTCATAATGACTTTATGAGGTAGGTGCTATAAAACAAGCAAAAAATACCAGGCTCAACTCTAAATCCAGTGTGAATACACAAAATAGTTTATTTTTGTAGCCTTGTGTTTTGGAGATCAAACTTCAAAGTAAATAAAACCAATAAATAAGTAAATAAGTAGCCTCATTTATGGGAAATTGACACTGCCTCATAGATTTGAGGGTAAAGGAAAGAAAAATAGTTCTCCCTTCACCTAAATTTGGAAATGCCAGTTTCTGAACATGCCACGTTAAGGCTATGTCTTTACCCTTCCTGCCTTCACATATTGCAGTAATTGAGATTCAAAAATAATGTTCCAATTTTAGAACCAAGAGTTTTTATTTAAAAAACATCAGTGGCACAAATATTTTTTAAATGGTGTGTATAATTCCTGTATCTGGGGAGAATTCTTCATTTATTACTGTTTGTTCTTTGTTTCTATAAAATAACAAACAATCCACATTTAATGCTTTTACCATGGAGAAGGCAAATAAACGTAACTGGTGATTCTTGGTCTGAAAGAAAATAAGTTTATGTAGCTAGAAATTACAAAGTTTAATTTTATGAAAAAAAAAAAAGTTATATAGGTCCCAAATCAGATATTTCTTTCCGGTTCATATAACCCCTTGTGTAAAACTGAATCACTACGGAGAAAGTATTCCCTTGTCTGCCCTCCTGGAATTTAGATAGAACCTTCCCAGGTTGCGTTTAAAATTTTACCATCAACCATGTATACATCTCATAAAATATTTTACAGTTTCCTGTATGCTCTGGCTGAACATTTCATAGTACATAAACACTTCTGCAGATAATGTAAGGGCATCAAGTTGAATATGTCATAGCCGTGGCCTCCACGTAAAGCTGATTGTCCAGCAATTTACTTTCTTATATTTATCTTCTTATTTGAAAGCCAAGCTAAAACTATGTGTTCTTACTCTACTGTTAGAGAGGCTGCGGGGACCCGAGCAGTTTTCGTTTAATAAAGCAAAAGCTTTCTGCAGAGGGCATCTAGCCAAGCTTAAACAACAAAACCTTGCCTGCAGGAATTGGATGTAAAATGTGATGGTTAAATAAGGGCCAGATGCCTTTAAAAAGTCAAATATTAAAAAGTCGTGTCTCTTAAAGCAAGTCTCTAATGTTGTTAAGTAGGATAGTGATAGCATAGCACTTTAAGAAAGAAAGAGAGACTTGCATTTGTTTTCTGGAACAAAATATCAAATATTCAAGCTGTCATAAGTCATGGGAATTTTGGCAATTGAAGCATATTTTAAAACAATCAATTCCTACAAAGTCACAAGAAACCCACATACAGTATTTCATTGTCGGAAACCACTGTACTTCTGTATGGAGTGTTCTATTCATGTTCCCTGTTCTGCTCATCAGCACTCAATAATCACTATTCTCATTTTTTTCAAAGGAAAATAAAAATAGAAAAAGATACAGGAAAAATCAAAATCAAGATTATTACTTATATAATTTTCCTTATACCAAGCAACACTTGACTCACTATTAAAAATGATGATGGATTTTATCAGCATTTTAATAATAAAGCTGACATAATTATAGCACACTGTGTGCCACTTTGTATGCTAAGCGTTCTGTGTGGGTTGTCTCGTTAAGCTCTCACAACCCCACTACAAGGTATGCACTGTTACTCTCCCCATTGCCCTAGGTAGTAGGGAAGACACTGAGGTTCAATCCCATGTGCAGAGGTGCCCAAGGTGGAGCTGGTGTCCATACCCAGCACTCTGACCCCAAAGCTCATGCCCTTGACCACTATCACACAGCATGGAGTATACCAAAGATTTCCAATAACATGTTAAAGAGAATTGCTGCCTTGAACCTAGAAGCCCTTCTCAGTACCAAAAAACTTGATTACTAGGAAAATCTCATTTTAATTTAACATTCCTTCTCTAAGGCCAAATATTGCGTATATAATAGAATATCATATTATGTATAATAGAATATAATTATATAGAATGATGCCAAGTCCTCTATAATATCTTAAGCCTTAAGATAAATATATATGATCAATGCACATGCCAAGAATCCCTATACAGATTATGAGAAAAACTTCCTCAAACACCCGTGTGTACAAAGCCTGTCCTTTGTGAAGACCGGCTTACTGGGTTTCTCCAAAAGGCTCTCATTACATAGGCTGCTATTTTATGCTTTTGTGCAAGGTAGTTGTCTCTTGTTATAAAATAATCCCCATCTTGTCTACATGTGTTTTCAGGGGCAGATACAGAAGTATATAAGGCCATCCCTGGAAACTTTGTCCAAATGCCACCTTTAGGTGTTTGCTCACTAACTGTATAGTCTTCGTTTCTCCAAGCCGGGGATGTTTGTGTGTGTGCTTGGGAGAGTGGCGGGCAGAGATAAAGAAGAAAATGGAAAGAAATTTGCTGAACCCAATTTAATCAGAAATCGTTACTTTTCCCTCCCCCATCAGTAGTTAACAGCTTTTGAAATTCAGCCCTAGGTCTGTTCTGCCTCAGTCCCTTTCTGATTCATGTTCTTTAAGACCCCAGCTGGCCATGCTCCAGCCAGTGGCACTGCATGCCTGCAGCTTTCTTTCCCTGAATGGCGTTAACTTCCTCCAACCATGTTGCTTGGGAGCAATCAGTCCACCTACCAGTACACTGGCCACTTCTCATCACTGCTTCCTAACCCCTGTGGGCCAGTCAAGTGGTCCCTAAGCAGCCGTAACGCCTGCAGCTCACGGGTTGTCTTATCACACTGCCATAAGTTTGGCCTTTGAAGACAGTGAGCCCCAGTGGGTTTGGGCACTTTGTTCCTTATACAGAGCATAAGCAAGATCAGCATGGTGTCACCTGCCCATGTTCCTGACCCCACAGGAAGATACCAAACCACAGGCCCCAGATGACAAAAGATGTGAGTGCTGTGTCACTATGTCATGGAAGGCTCCAAGTCTGTACTACAGCCAAGCAGCTCTTTCATTTTCATCCATACCTAGAAGGAGATCAAGCTGGAAAGTCCCATGCCTCCCCAAAACCCGGAGGGCAAATGAGAAACTACATGTGGAAGCTCATCCCGAGACTGGCTGTCTTGCCACAGCCCTGTGGTAATCACAGACGGTGGTAGAACCTTACCGAAGTGGCCCATGTGGACACCTGCAAAGTCACCAGGGTGACTTTACCGTGCAATACGTACAGTAGGCACGTCCAACCTGCAGCCCAGGATGGCTTTAAATGCAGCCCAACACATATTCTTAAAACATGAGGTTTCTTTTTTTTGCGACCTTATTTTTAGCTCATCAGCTATCATTAGTGTGAGTGTATTTTCTGTGTGGCCCAAGACAATTCTTCTTCCAGTGTGGCCCCGGGAAGCCAAAAGGTTGGACAAGACTGATGTGGAGTGTCATGTGTTGCTGTTAACAGTATGAAAAATCAATCTGCCTCCTTTTTCCTAGGCTTTCATGGTGGCCTCCTTCCCTAACTCTTTCCCACAAACCTTCTTGCCGGCCTCAGGGCATAGTCCCTTCTGCTTCCTCTGAACTTTGTATGTCCCTGCTGGGCTCTGTCCTTCCTAATCATCTCTCCATGTGCCTTGTAGCCTACTCTAAGAATTTCTTGAAGGCAAGTCTTGAATTTATACATCTTTATAATCACCCATGCACCTACTAGGTGTTCAATAAACATTTGATAGTTGGTTATAGAAAAAAATATCCATTTAAACAGAAGCACAGAATGCTATTTGTTTTTAAATCTCTGTTTATCTCGTATTGATGCTTGCTTCACTTTAGCTGCAAATCTCCGGAATCGCAGATAATCACAGCCTTTTTCTTAAAGACAAATGCAGGGTCTCGGAGAAACTATTGCAAAGCACCCCATGCATCAGGTTTCTTGTGGCCTTTATGACTTGGATGTTGTGACTTCAGTCTTGTCTTATTTGAAGCAGTTAATGACCTCTGAAAGAGAGGTAAGCCCAGTGTCATTTGCACTGCTAAAGACCTAAGGAATCTTTGTGTCCTACCTAAATCTATACAGACTTGAAAAAGAATTATAGACTCACTTGCTGTTTTTGTGTATAGTACCGTCTTTGAAACCCTACTAGTTCTCCCATTAGTTTACTGTAAAGACAATGAACCATTTCAAGATGAATTTGAATTTCCTTAAAGGTAATGGAAATAACATGTCCACTGAACTTAAAGCAAATATGATCATCTGTTTAGACTGAACATAATGAGATTTTTGTGAACTAGAAGCAACAGTTTTATCACCCAAGAGTAGCTTCCAATGAAATTGTCTGTTTTACTTATCTGTTCCTTCATTCATTAATTTAAATAGATATATAGATATAGATATATAGATATATTGAAAACCAAGCAGTCAATGTAGAGTCTACAGTTCCCTGTGAGTCCAGGACCTGTGGGGAATTAGAATTCTTAAAAGGCACTCATGAGGTCACTTACATTAAATTATCTATAGGTTAAATAAAGATTGCATTACGTTATCTGTAGATTAAATAAACAGAGAGAGAGAGGGAGAGGGAGAGAGAGAGAGGCTGTCCAGAAAAAATCCAGCCACAAATGCCTCTATTTTTCCTAATACATGGCTGGATACTTTTAGGACAGCATAGATGCCATTGTCATTTGTAAAATATAAATGCATTAACTTTTTCACATTACATATTATTTTTATTCAAGAAGTAACAAAAGTATAAATTATAGAATGCCTGGGTCAGTGAATAGGCTTGTGTTAAGAAGTGAACATCAAGGTGGGAAAAAAAAGGTACCTACAGCATCCTGTACCTTACGGTCACTGCCATTGGCTCCTCAGTTCTTCAGCGAGAAGGAGACTGTGCCTCCCAAAGTTGTGGGGCTGCTTCTACCTAGTACTAAGGGTATTTTTTCCCTTTGACGTAGCACATGACCTGAACTTCTTCCATACATCTTATTTGGGGGGAAATTTATGATCTTTTTAATGTTAGGAAGTTTTGCTTTTCCTGACATTTTATTGCTTTGCATATTTGAAACATTTCAATCTCAGACAATAAATATTATGTGATTATTGTTTTCATATGGATAGGCTATTTCCTCCTGTTTTTTCCTAAACCCCTTTCCCAACTAATAATACTCAAAATTTTATTAATATTAAATGTCACCATTCAGCTTTTCCAGAACCACGTATAATGAAAATTGAAAGGGGGCAAGTTAGAGAGAAGAAGAGGGTCCGGAGTCCTTAAGAAGAAATTGGTGTGTGGTTTTCTTTCCGGAGGATTTCAAATGTTATTTGTTCGCTGGAAAGGAAGATTATATTTATTCTTTAAATCATTTTTATAAACTGTCATAACCAGTTATCCCATTCAATGGTATCTTTTTATATCGTTATGGAAGCGAAATGGGTCTCAACAAAGTAGATGGTGTTAGCTGAGTACACCGTGCCGAAGGAATGTTTAGAAGCGCCCGTGTTTAAGTAGCTCTCCACATGGCTTTCTCACCTTCTTCAAGTCTCTGCTCAAACACCACACCCTCAGTAAGGCCTTCTCTAACCTCCCTTCTAACTACTGAAACTCTGACCTCTGCCCTAGCACACCATAGCCCCCTTCCCTGCTCTTGTTTGCTCTAGCAGGTATCATTTCATATGCCTATTTACGGGTCATTGTCTCCTCTAGAATGCAGACTGAGCTTAAGGATTATGGTCTGTTTTGTCCCCTACTGTTATCTCCAGCCCTTAGCATAGTGCCTGACACATAGTTCATGTTCAGTCAGTAATTTACTAAATTAATAACTGATTGATCCGTTCTTAATTCTGCAGATTTTTGCAACACTTCACCCATGTTACTCTCTGGTTCTTCTCCAGCCTCAAACTGTTCTTTCTCTCTTCTGTCCTGGTTTGTTGTTTTGCTCTGTGCCTCAACTGCAAGCTTCCCCTTGGCCTTCCACATTTCCCAACATAGTTCTGTGTTTAAAGGTTTTCACATTTTAGTGCTCCCTAAATCACAATACATCTTCAAAAGAATAAGAAATTTGGCTACCACAAGAGTTAGTTATGATTTAGTGAGATTTGCATTAATAATATGTCGAATTTTTTACTTCGCTATTTCACTACTTATTCAAATTTTCTTTTTACCACAACTCCAAGTTAACACTTGTTAGTGCATTTATTTATGACTTCATATATTGCAGCAGGTTTTTTTTTTAGCTAGGACACATAAAATTTATTTCTTTTTTAGAAACGATTTTCATATGGTATAGTTTACCTATAATAATAACCCCTTTTTAGATGTACAGTACCATTCAGTGACTTTTGACAAACACACTTGTGTAACCACCACCATAGTCAAGATACATGAACACCAAAAAGCTCTCTCATGTCCTTTTGTCCCTGATCCGCCATGTGACATCACCAGTTCCTGGCAACCGCTGATCTGATTTCTGTCTCCACAGGCTTTCCTTTTCCAGAATGGCATGTAAAATGGAATAATTCTATATGAATTTGGATTTCAAGGTTGTTTGTGTCTGACTTCTTCCCTTAGCATGATGTTTTTGACACCCATCCTTATTGTATCAGTAGTTTATTCCCTTTAATTGCAGGGTAGTAGTCCATTTCATGGATGCACCACAAGTTGTTTATCCATTCACTTTTGATTGTTTCCAAAGTCTGGATGTTAAGAATAAAGCTGCTGTGAACATGGGTGGACAGAGCTTTGTGCAGACGTATGTGTTCATTAGCATTGGGTAAATAACCTAGAAGTGAGATTACTGGGCTATGGTAATATGGTAAGTGAATATTCAGTCTTTCACCATTGTATTAGCTGTAAGATTTCCTTAGTTGACCTTTATCACACTGAGGGAAGTTCCTTTCTATTCTTAGTTTGCCGAGTGTTTTTATAATGACTGGATGTTCACCAAATGGTTTTTCTGCTTCCTTCCGGACACAGCATACCACTACCCCAAGTGGCTCCATAGGAAGGTCTGTAGGAAGCCATGCTTCTGAATAACTGCCACCTCTCTGAGTCTGCCAAGTGTTTGGTAGCAAGCTTGGAAGAAAATGCAGAGTAGAGGAGAGTGAGGGCAAGCTGCAACAGCCAACACCTCTGTGTCTGTAACTGCGTCTAACCACAATGAATTTATAACTGCTTCGCTTCCGACTTCCAAATCTTGCATGAGCTTCTCTCTTGCCCAACCACATAGGGAAGAGGATTATGGAAAAGTAGTTTCAGTTTCACCAAGTCGGCAGAGTACCACATACACACCTTTAATGGTATTTTAAATTCCTCCAAATAAATACAATAGCAAAATGCTCCTACTTAACATGATGCGTGCTAACCAGGTCCTCCAAAACATATGTAAATGCCTTTGCTGTCTTCCTTACTGAGACCCATCACCTCAGTCTAATCGTGAGAAAAAACATCAAACAAA
The DNA here is from genome assembly GCA_004026885.1 of Lyroderma lyra. NCBI lineage: Eukaryota > Metazoa > Chordata > Mammalia > Chiroptera > Megadermatidae > Lyroderma > Lyroderma lyra. The sequence continues at coordinate 49,389 of PVJL010007643.1, read as the reverse complement.
TCTCAACTGAAGGACAGTCTGCAAAATACCTGACCAGGGCTCCTCAGAGCAGTGAAAGCCATTAAAAACAAGAAGTCTGAGACATTATCATAGGTGAGAGAAGCCTAAGGAGGCAGGACATAAATGTAACGTGGGTCCTCGATGTGATTCTACAACAGAAGAAGGACATTAGGTAAAAACTAAGGAAATCTGAATAAAGTATAGACTTCCGTGAATAATAATGTATCATATTGGTTCATTAATGGGGACAAATACATCCATAAATTATTAATAGGAACTGGATGTGGGTGTATGGGAACTTTGTATTATCTTCACAATTTTTTTTTATAAATGTAAAACTATTCTAAAATAAAAAGGTTATAAAGTATGGGGTTATTTATTTGGGGGTGATGTTCTTTTCTCTGAGTTACACTCCCCCGTTGGTATCCTGTAACTTAAATACCGAGATACGTGGCTAATCACCTTTAATACCTCCTATGTTAGATAATAGGGGTATGGGAGATGGGAAACATAAAGAAAAAAGCTAAATGAATGTTTGCTAGCTAAATGAATGTGCCGTATTCATGTTAAAGTAAGGAAGAAAGTCTCATTACCACTACCACCATCATTTCTATAGCTGGACCAGTGGTCATGGCGAGTATGTCCAACTTCCTCCTCCTGCTAGCCATTCATTCCATTTGCCCTCAGTAAGCAGCTCTGCTGGTGCAGTTCCTGGCTGATGAGCCTCTCATAGCTTGGAAGTAAACCAGCGATTTCTGTCTCAGTTATCTTTTGCTGTATAACAAACTACCCCCAAAACTCAGTGACTTCAAACAACAACGGTTTGTTACTGCTCCTGCTTCCAGGGGTCAGGGGTTTAGGCAGGCCTTGACTAGGTATTTCTCTCCATCACATGGATGGCATCACCCGGGCAGCTGAGTTGTACCGGAAGGATCGAAAAGGCTTTGCTCATCAGTTTGGAGATTTTGCGCCTCAGAGCTCCATGTAATCTCTCCTTTTGCCTGTGACAAGCTTCGGCTTCCCCACAGCATGGGGGGCAGGGAGGGGAGGATAGACTATTCTGCTTTGTGATACGAGAAGCAGCAAAGAATTTGTGCCCGTGTGTAATGTGCTAACCTGGTTGTATGTAAATTCCTAGATTGCAATTGCTGCATCAGAAGTATTCCTCATTTTAAAAACGACGCATATCCAAGTGGCTCTCTATTCAGGTTTTACCAGTTGGTAGTCTCATTAACAATGTTTGAACATAAGTTTCTCTGTGCCTTCACCAACACTAGATAACATTACCCCTTTTTTTAGTTTTTCCAGTTTAACGGAAGTCTGCCCATTACTTTTATTTGCATTTTTGGATGCCATTGAAGGTGAACATTTTTCCTGTGTTTATTGGCCATGGGTACATGTCCTTTTTTGAATTGCCTAATCTTGTACTTGACCCATTCTTCTCTCGGGCTATTCTTGGTTGGAGTGTTGATGTTGGTCTGAAATCTGGGTTATTAAAGTTTAATTGACCTCAGACAACCCTCCTAGTTTTAAATATTATGAATTACTCTTGCCCAAAATAATCTATCTTCATTTCTATTCGTTTATTCTTTATTTCCCTAGATCATATCACTATTTTCAGTCTTTTCTCAGATTCACAGTATTAGAACTGCAAATCACCTTATTTTTCAGTTAAGGCAGCTGACTCCAAACAAGGAAAGGGGAGGCGATCTGTTCAGTGTGGATCCATAGGACCAGTCTTTTGGCTTCTGGTCAAAACTACTCCAACAATGCATTTAGCTCCTTCACTGCAAGGTTTGAGTGTTTAGGTCTGGCTCTAATAAGTTCAGTCTATCCATATCTTTTGCCTCGTGAGCAACTTAGATCATAAATTCTCCCTGCCCCAGCTGGCTATGTGGCATATGATAAACTGCTTTACCTTTGGGGCCTTGGGTTCCCTGTCTATCAAGCAGGAGCATTGAACTTCTGCTAGAAGATTCTAAGGCACACCTTCTATTGAAGTCTGACTTAAGGGGGCATTTCACTTATACGGTATAGATTAGGGAAACCAGCATAGGTGGAAGTCAGACCTTCAAGAAGTGTATTTTAGCCTAGAATGTCTATTTTTGAAGGGAACCTAATCAGAGCTTTTTTTAAAAATAGTGTTTAATTATAGGTTTGAAACTTCATGTTATTTGTAATACCTTTTTAGAAGCATGAAAATAGCATTTCTCTCTGTACCAACTTTGTGCTTTTCCATTTGGTAAACACTGATTTTATTTCTTTCTGTCCCTGTAGGAGTAAACCAGGCCAACTCAGGACTTCCTGTTTACCTCCTGGTCATACATATTGTAGATGGTGACAGACGTGCTCTCAAAATAAGCTTTCTTGGTTAAATTCTGCATTTTCTGGTTAGGCAACCAGCCTGTCAGTACTTGAACAATGAAACAGTTTGGCTATTGAAGGCTTTTTCTGACATGGCCCACTTCACATTGTCAGTGGAAAGTCACTTAGTGTAATCATAGAGATAATATAATAATATAATAGGTCTTATATTTAAATGAGGCATCATATGGTACCTTTTATTTGAGAATATCAAAGCATTTTCAGCTCTCAAGAGTTGAAATGTGTAACATGGGCCAATACAGAGATAGTAAATAACCTGATTTCCTCTGGAGATTCTCAGTGACTTAAATACCTATTTCTTAAGGAAGAAAAATTGAGTTTTATGCGTATTGAGTGACTGAAGTGTAAGCTTAGAAATATTTTTATGTTTCCATCATAGTTTATTCTGCTTAGCATAAATCATCAGAGCCAGCCATAACTTAGCATTTACTAGAGCTTTTTCAGTTGTATTACCCTTTTCAGTTGTATTACACTCATGTCAGACACACCTTCCTACAAGTCCCTCCAGGTCAATAGTTTAAAAATTCTGCTTCTTCCGCCCCCTTCTCCACTCAACACTTATGGAAATATATGCTAATTGGAACAGAAACAGCCTACCCAACTAACAGGGTTAGACCACTCTTAACACAAGATTAATGAGATAGAAGTTTAGGGGGAAAAAATAACATTTCTCAAGTAAAAGGAGTGCAGGTGCCTAGTAAAAGCCAACAGTTTTCCTGAATCAGTCAAATCCAAAGCTTTGCTCTCCCTTAACTTCACTCAGAGGAGTTAAGGAAAAGAACTCCTGTACATCCGGCCTTGCTCTGGCCGCTGTTGCCACCCTGTGGCTCGGGGAGCTGGTTCTCCACCTTCTCCAGGGCTTCGGTTCAGCAGTCACCATTGTGGAAAATAAGATCACAGACTGAAGCTACAGAATGAGACTCGACTCAGGTGACAAGCAAGAAGAAATGACAAGGCACAAACATCCCACATGACTGGCCGTGGTAGGTACGTGACTTATACCCATAAAAGGGGCACTCGGAGACAATGGATATTTGGTCAGAGATAATTGGCAAGAAGTGAAGTTTGTGGAATACCGTACCTTGTTGATGTGCGATTGGACCATGGGTGAGCAGACAGACATCAAGAGCTATCAGAGGCTTAGAGAAGAGTATTTGCTTAGAGAAACACCTAAGGATTTTATTAGCTGCAGCTGTCATTGGCAAACTATGTGACATATCTGTATTATTGGGGCTGAGGGAGCTGACTTCCTCTTAGATTTCCACCTCTTTCAGGATCCTTCAGCCCACTACACTACCCAGCTCTTTGTAAGACACTCTAAATTTTTCTAGAACCGACCAATTACACTGGGAAATAAATTTTGCACATTTAAAAAATGATGTCCTTTCATACTTAGTACCCAGATCTTAGTTTCTAAATATTCTCCCCTGGTATTGAGGCTTCTTGGCAAAACGGCTGATTCCAGGACTGGGGCAGGGAAGGATGCCGGGAAAATGCGCCTGGGAAGTCTTAATTTGTCAGAAAAGAAGGAATTGAGGACATGTCAAAAACAGAAGGTTGAAGAGGCTTCCAAGTGGCCAAATCTGGAACAATTTGATCATCTAAATAAATAGTGACAGTAAGGGTTATCATCACCCATAGAATAAATAAATATCCTTGAGTCCATACAATATAATACTTATTCATTGTAAATATTAAGGTTATTTTATTGTTTTAGTTCACAGATGTTTAAGCACTTCTTTTTCTTACATTTTGTCTTCCCTCAGCCATGCCATTCAATAATAAATATAGACAGAAACCCATTTATAACAATTCAAAGAATACAAGTGGGGGACCCGAAGCAGGAATTATCTTCTGAAGGCCGGGCCCCTTGTGGTACAGGCTCCCCCACTAGGGGAGTGTTCTAGGAGCCCGTCTGCATCGGTGCACCAGCTGGAGGCAGTGTGAGAGGCTGCATTTGGCTTCAGTGATTTTTTTTTTTTTTTTGAAACTGTTTTGACCCATTTCATGATGGGTGATATATAGGAACAGCACACAGCATGACAACGCACCTGCCCACACCGCACTGAGTGTTCAACTATTTTGACAAAAATGGCATGACCCCAGCTGTGCCCCAACTCCACCCCAAGCAACTTTTTGTTGTTTCCCCAGATGAAAAAAGTCCTCAAAGGAAAATAGTTTGCCGATGTGGTGAAACAAAAACCAGCTAAAGCACTAAAAGGCATCAAAATCGACGAGTTCCAAAACTTCTGAGCAGTGGAAAAAGTGTCTCAATAGGTGCACTGCATCCAATGGAGGGTGACTGAAGTTTAAACGTGAGAGTAAATAGGCAGATTTTTGTAAGTAAATTCTGGGGGTTTGGGGGTTCCCCCTCCTTTCTCCATTGCTGACAAAGCCTTTGGTAAAATATACTTTGAGTAAATGGCCTAATCAAGCTCCTTTGGTTCAGATTCAACCTAGAAATGGTTCTCCCCTCCGAAAGCTAGAACTCTCTAGTCCATCGGAGGCGTGCAGGAGCAAAGCCGCAAGCGCCTTGTGGGCACAGAGGTGGCTGTCCCAGGCTGGCTCCTGAGCTGAATCCAGGTCCTTCCCCATGAGGATTCCAGCCTTCTCTACTTCCCCCTTCTGTTGCCTAGAGAGGACCAGAAACACTGTTTTCCCTTACGGTGATGGTTGTATATCTGAGGCAGGCAGGACGCCAGTGTCCAGAGAGGGCAGACGGGGTAACCAGGACACCTAGATAGTGCTGGCTCAGCTGGGCTCCTGGCCACCTGGTTATGTGACGATCTGCACCACCGGCCCTGGGAGACGGGACAGGCACCTCGAAGACTACATTCAGACGTTAAAACACACACCCACAAAACAGCCATCCCAGACTTCTAATCTTACTTCATGACCAAACTATAATTACATTACAGCAATTACTTGAATATTACATTTTTATTACTGTTATGTCATTTTGTCTACTAGGAAAAAATATGCTTACTTTAACCAATAAAATTCTTAATGACTCATTTAAGCTGTGTCTACATGAAACCCCTGACTTACAACATTTTGGTCAAAATAATTTTTAGAGCCTGGGGCAAGAAGAGGGTTAATTTCCATCTATGTGATTGCCCAAAAAGCAAGAAAACTTCCCTTCGTAGGTGCATTTCTCATGATTAACCCTTTCACTGCATTAATTGACTTCAAGTTTTTTTTTTTCAAAAAGTGTCAAAAAGCCACAAAAAATACAAAGTTGATATTTTGACTATTTTGTGCATTTAATAATAACATTTTGACCTGCTTTGTATATAAATGACATTATTTTTATTTTAAATTTTTGTTATAATATGTGGTAACAAATTTACCATTATGTTGAATTTTAACAAAAAATACTCAAAACCTTTTAAGTGGCATCAATTGGATTTAAGTATAGATAAATTAGAATCTAATGGCAGTGATGACAGAAAATTTATTATGAAATGTTACACAATATGGCACACAAAACATCTTTGTTGATAGTGCAAGCCACAGGAAAACATATTTAAAAATCTTGTAAATGGAGAAAAGTCCTTGAAACAGTTTCACATTGAATAGCAATTTTACAATAATTACATTATTTATATTTTTAAGTAAATACAGTTAAGGTGGTACATTTTATTAAATGATTACATTCAAGTATAAATTTTTCCTATTATTATTTGTTCTTAAAAAACACAGAAATTCAGAAACATGCACAAAAGTTTTCTTTGCTCTCGTGGGGTCAACTCGAACGGTGCAGTCAGTGGATGGAAGTATTCGTTCAGATTTATCTGAATGTCACGGCAAAAGGGTTCAACAGTTCCAGCCAAAGCTAATTAGAAAGTTACGATGGTTACATTTAAGAGCTATATTTATAAAGCCATCACTTCTTTATCATCTATTGATTAGTTCCAACTACTAACAAAACGTGGAGCTGGTAACTTGAGAAACATCTAGGGCTCCATCCTTCAAATGCCTGGAGACACATTTTCTGTCCTTCCACGGTGTCCGGTGGGCCTAACTGTGGACAGATTCCTCCCAGGCCAACGAGACCAGGTTTTTTTCAGCCCTTTCCCTGCAGCCAGTGATTTATTTGGAACTCACTAAGGACACTCCCCAAATAAAGTTACTAATGTGTGGTACTTAACGTTTTTTTAATCATTATACTCCACTTCATTACCTCCTTATAGGTAGCGTCTCGGCCTTCGGGGGCCTTACGGTACCTTGCTGAGAAATTCCAGGCGGCCAGACACGGTGTGTTTTCTCCGCAGGGAGCCTGCAGACCCTGACCTCTTCCCAGCTTAGCCCAGACTGTGCCCCTCCCCCAGCTGGAGCAGGCCCAGACAGGCATAGCATGCTGCCTGTCTCAGAAACAACTCTATGCTTACGGCCAGAATTCAGGCCCTTGAATTTGGGGAATGTACCATATGTGCTGACTGCATCAGAATATCCAGATTTAACCACTTTTTAATTTTTTTTTTCACACACGCATCCCCAAATATTCTATGCATTGAACAAGCACTTTTCTATGAGAAAATGAAGGAGCTGACAGGTTTTGCTTCCCCTCGGTAAACCATGGCCCGGGTTTGTTTTTTGCTTCCTTTTTTAAAAAATCCTTTTGGCAAATCCATGTCGTCCATGTTACTGTGTAAAATCCAGTGCCTAATTCTAAAGTTATGTGCATCTGCTGGACATGCACACTGTTAAACATTCATGACTGCCTACAAATGTGAAAAGTATTACCAGGTCTATTTTTAACATTGCTTTGGCAAGGCTGTTGCTGTGGAAAAAAATTCCTATAGAATCTTAATGAGAAAACTGAATGATTCTTTGAAATGTGGTTGTGATTCCCTGACTTATTAAGTGGTGATGTCACTGGTGCTGAGAAGCAAGAAACAGTGGAATCCCTGTTGCCAGCGTGCTCCAGAGACGCACCAGAAGGGAGACCAAGCTTAGCCCGACACGGTTTGCACTGCACTGCGCCTTCCCCCGCCGCGCGGAGGGTCCCAGATGTCCCTGCACAGGACATGTCTCACACACTTGGTCTGTCATCTCGGTGAGCCTACGTCATGGAAGGGTGCACTGTTTGCATGTGTTTTTATAGAACTTGATCTGCCCACTGGCCTTGTTTCTGTTCGTCACCCACATTTGTCTTAGAGAAAATAACCACCTTGCGCCAGCTGTTGGAGAAAGACAGGGGTTTCCTCCCGCTCACCTGAGTCCCCTCAGTCGCTTAATTTGCACGGGCCAAAATGTTCAAAGAAGGGAGACTGAAGGTCTTTGCAGAAGGCCTGTCGCCATGGACACACGCATGCGCGCGCGCGCACACACACACACACACACACACACACGCCCCTCTCAGACCTCCTTGCCACCCGGTAATTTGATCCTACTTGTCTTGCCCTAAGTGAGCACAGGCCCTATTGGAACAAGAGGTCACCAGTTTGGTCCTGGTGTGTTGTGCAGACTGCCTTGCACCAGGGCACCGCCCAGCGGGGCACACGTGGAGACTTCCTTCCAGCTGGGGCTGCACAAGCTGTGGTCTTGGCACAGGGGCGGTGTCAGCCAAGAGCAAGGTCCTCTCAGAGGACGCATTGTTTTTCATTTCTCGACCTCGAGGAGGCACCTTTTGGTAATTCTTCTGCCCTGGGAGAACACACTTTTCTCGTTGGTACAAAGTCACTGTGTGCGGAGGAATCATGGTGGGAGTGGAGATGTGCAACTCAAATTTGACTGAGTCAACCGATGAATATAAATGGTGTCATTGCTTCTATGGAGAAAGATCTGCAGGATAAGTTATTCCATCCTAGACGGCGAGTCTGGAAACTTTCAAAGTTCCAGGTGCAGCCAAGTCTTCGGGAGGAATCATTTTCATTCAATGCAAAACCTACAGAACCGGTATTTCCAGAGAGAACTGTGTTCCACTTAAATTAGGGGCCAGTTTGGTTCGGTACTGGAGGAAGTGAGCACGAGTGGGGGTCTAACTGGCCTCCTTAAACCTGTCATAAAATCGTAAGATTGCTGAAGTTTAGAGCAGGAAGAAGCCTTGGGCCCTGTAAGACCCACTCAGCACTTTCCAAGATGGGCCCGGGAACTTGAGGCGCTGGCCCTCACTGCCCCCAAAGTAGTGTCTTCCCAGCCATGGGAGCCTGCATCTCCCCGGCACGTGCATTGTTCCCCCGTCCTGATGCTACAGATCAGGGGTGTCCAACCTTTTGGCTTCCCTGGGCCACACTGGAAGAAGAAGAATGGTCTTGGGCCACACATAAAATACACTCATACTAACATAGCTGATGAGCTAAAAAGTCACAACAAAACCTCATAATGTTTTAAGAAAGTTTACAAGTCTGTATTGAGCGGAATTCAAAGCCGTCCTGGGCCGCATGCAGCCCACAGGCCATGAGTTGGACAAGCTTGTTCTAGATCTCTGGAGAAGAGGATTCCAGTTCTTGGACATTGACCCACTGGTGCTCCACTTCCTTCTATAAGGCCTTTGGGAAAGACCTTGCTGCCATTAATGACACAGTGATGCCCACCATTTGCACAAAATGACGTGATGGCTCAGATCCTCTTCACTGGCCATCCAGGGTTGCCACAGGCTTCCAAAGTGACTCAGAGTCATCAACCTACAGTCTTAGCCCAATCCCTGTCCCAGTCCCAACCAACAGTTTTTGAACTCATCAATTTTGATGGCTTTCAGTGCTTCTGCCATTTTTTTTGTTTCACCTCTTCCACATTGGCCAAACGTCTCCCTTTGAGGATTTTTTTCATTGGGGAAACAAAACAAAGTCACATGGGGAGAGATTGGGTGAATAGGAGGTGAGGCACGGGATCATGCAGGATATTTTGGTCAAAAACTTCTGAACACTCAGCGTGTAGTGGGCAGGTGAATTGTCATGCCCATTCGTGTAAATCACCCTCATGAAACGGGCAAATGCATTGGAAGAGCATATCACTGAAGCCAAACGCAGCCTCACAACAACGCCAGCTGGTGCACTGATGCAGATGGGCTCCTAGAACCCTCACCTACTGGGGGAGCCTGTACCACAAGGGGCCCACCCTCCAGAAGATAATTGTTTGGTTTTCTTGGCGGGGTTTGGGTGGTGCTCATAGTTACACTAACTCCAGAACTATGCATTTGTGCATTTCTTCCTTCTGTGCATCAGCCCCCACCCAAGTCCCAGTACTTTGCACAGAGGTTGCACTAGAGGTTACACAGGGCATTTGAACCCACTCTTGGAAGTTTCTTCATCTTTGCAAGAAGGATATTATTTTGGCAGGTTAATTCAGTAAATCTATAAATCAAGAATGGGGACCCTGACTTCAAATATCATATTTACAATGCTGCATATTAGTTTAACAGATTCCACAGAAAGAATTCACTTGTTATAATAATATTTTTATAAACCTCAAATAAACATTGGCTTTCCTTTCAGAGCCTGCCTCTCACACACACTAATATTACGTTATTTTGTAATATTACAAACCCACCTAAGACCTGAACAATACACCATTTGATGTGCCATTCCACCCTCCTGCCCAAGAGTTTGAACTGGGGAAAAGCCCCTTAGGGCTGGCCTCCATATTGCTCCTCTCTGTGACCAATTGCGTGTGCCGCTGCCGTTGTCCAAGAGGTTGACTTCAGCCTTGACGATCAGTTCTGACTGTTTGATTGTTGGCAGAGTTCTCCACAAGCGCTGTATCAGTTAGTGATTGCCACATAAACACTCCACAACTCAGTAGCTTAAACCAATAAGCACTTACTATTGCTAATGAGTTCAGAGGTCTTCTAGTCTCAGCTGGCTTACAAATGCCACCTGTGGTCGGCTGGGAGTTGGGAGGCAGCTCCGTGAATCCTGGCCGGACACTTGGGGGTCAGGTGACTACGTCTGGTTTAGAATGGCCATGGCCAGGACAGCTGGGCTCTTCACAGGTCCCACCCTCCTATCCGACCTTGATCGTATAGAGGCGCCAGGGTTCCATGAGTGAGGTCTCTTGAACCCTCAGTTCTGAACTGGTACACTGCCATTTCTGCCACATTCCATCAGCAGAAACCAATCACAAGTCCTGCCCAGACTGACGGGGTGGGGAAGGAGGCTCCAGCTCTTTATGAGAGGAACTCCGAAGTGTCACTGCAAAGGGCGTGATAAGGAGTGACCAAACGTGGATGTTTTTGCTATCAACCTACCAAGGCTCTGCGAATAACTTACTTTCTTCACTCCAAGCAACTAACTAAATGTCCTTATAATTTTAAAGCTCTTTATCTTGCATTATTTTACATAATATGGCAGCTGAGAAAACTAGAGGCTCTGAGAGGTTAACTGGCTTGCTGAGAGCTCGTAAATGCAACGTAGGACTGGAAGCCAGGGCGTCTCCCAGCGAGGTGTGACTCCCTTCCCGGAGTCCACTCAGAGGGTCCCCTTTGCTTAACGGCGTGTATTTAAAAATAGTTTCCTGCAAAGGAGGGAGCAATTCCTAGCCTTGTGATAGCAGTGGGGTTGGGGCTCATGGATCCAAATGGAGCCTAACCCCGTTTTTGGTCTCCTTATCCCCTTAGCAGAATGTGAAAACCCCCTGAGCCAAGTAACCCCAGCAAGATGCTCCCTTCTATATACCCTCAAATACTTCATAAGTGATTGCATGACCCCGCTCACTCTAATTTTCCTATTTCTTAATCCACCCCCCAAGCTAGCCTACCTTAGCACTTTTCTCTGTTTCCCCTGTCACACGTCAGCCCCTGGCTGCACACGCCCACCCCAGGCCCGCTGCGTGCCCCTTGAATCTGTCCTCCCCCTCTTGATGTCCTCTTGCTATCTCAGCACCGATGATTTTTTCCCAGGACCAAGGCTCTCATCCAGTTTTTATGGAACCAGCCGGTGACCTCACACACTCCTTGACTGTGCTGCAAACAATTTAAATTCAACCACCAGCCTTGGAGTTTTAATAGGAAACTTGACCTGCAGTTCCTGGATCTGTAGCAAGTTGGTGGCGGCTCGGTACCTGCTAAAGTGCTGCTTCCCCCAGGCCCACAGAAGGGCTGTAAAAGGTTAGGGTTCCCAGAGTGCGCACAGAGCCGCCGCACACAGGCTGCAGGGCCCAGCGGGCACTGCCGCTCTCAGGCCGGCCGGCCTTCCCTTGCTCCCTGCGCTGCCTCCGTTCTCTCGCCATCTCCTCCACTAAGTGCTCTGTGCTCTAGCAAGCAGCAGCACAAAAGGGTGGCCAGGCCTAGAGTGAAGAGAAAAGGTGGCGAGGCGCTGGACCATTGCCCGGACACTGTCCTTCGCCTCTCACAGACACTTCCCCGGTGCCCAGGGCCCCCCGGACGGCCCGAAGGGGTGGCCGCGAGCAGACGAGGCCGACTCGGAACCTCTCTCTTTTGCAACTTCTTTGGCCAAAGGCAGCTCACGGGTCCCAGAACTTTGTCTTCCAGGAGTGTCTCTGGGAATGGCTGTGTCTTCCGCTTTCCACCGTCAAGGAAGCGGTGTCTCCTTCTAAGAGGAAAAATGAATCTTCAAGATTTGCTCAGGAATGATGACACCGGGGAAGGCTGAAAAGGAGACCGCTGAGCTTGCCGAGCGGCTCGCCCACCGCCCTCGGCTTCTCTGATAGCTGAGTGATGCTGTGGCCAGGGAGAGGCAGTGAGAACAGCTTGTTTATTTGGAATTTCCTAGGGGGTTATAAAAAACAAACAAACAAAAACACACAAGAAAGCTTGACACTCAATAAATAAACCATTTACAGTAACCTCAGCCGGAGCCGAGCTCCTGCGCCGCCGTGTTTGTTGCTGCTCTCCAATTAGCCGAGAATGCCCGCCGATTGTGCTAACGCAGCAGCGGCCCCCGTGCCAGACACCTTCTCAGGTTTTTCCCCGCTGCATTTTGCTAATCCCTGGATGAAACATAATCGCAGAGAAATGTTCAAGGTTGGACACAACAGGGAGGAACTCGGCGTTGGCTCCCACCCAGTGGAAATAACATGCCATTGGACTCGACAAGGCAGGGATAAGGATGTTAAACAAATACACTCTCCCCAGCCCTCCCTAGCAACGGCTCTGCTGCTCCCCGCAGAAGCCCTAAATTTCCTCAAGTTGTTCATTCTGCTCCAAGGTTTCATCATCTGAGATAGGTTTTATAATAAGAGATAAATAGGCAGGAAGTCAATGAGCGAACATTCCAATCAGGAAAAGAATGGAAAGAGAGTTAAGTCCTTGATTCCCCTCCAGGGGAAAATAAAAGTAACAGAAACATTTATATATAACAAATATATAATTATATGTAAGAATTAAAGCCCAGCAACTTGCAGTCATAATTTTTTTTTTCACTTTATTTTAAACCAGAAGAAAACAGCTCTCCCTGCTGCGGTTTCCAGTTAAGATTTCTAAATTAGAAGTCCCAGGTTTCAGCTGACTCCTGTCTTCTGTGTTCTCATGCTGGTGTGGGAAAGAAAATCAGGGAAAGGCACTGAATTCTCTGTAGGGAAAAGAGGAAAAGCTGTCTAAGTGTACTTATACTATTACACAATATTACCTAAAACACACATGCACATATATTTATTTATATTGCATTTCATTTGCATAACCATCCTATGAGATTGATACAGATGTGATTATTTTACAGATGAGGATCTGGGGTGCAGAGGGCTTTCGGGACGCCCAGATTGACCCATGGCGTGAATCGGGAATCCCCATGTGGCTCTATTAGTAGATGAAAGGGCTCCGAGCTATTAGGGAGGCAAAGCTAGAGATTCATAACATTAACACCAGCAATCCCTCTACTTTCAGGTGGATAAAAGGCAAATAAATAATAGAACGTGGCCAAGGGTCTAGACCTTCTCCTGAGGGGCTTAGGAAGTGCTCAGCGGTGTTGGAGCGTCTCCGTCGGGTATGATCCAGAAAACGGAGGCTTTGCGCTGGAGCTTTGCCTGTGGCACGTCATTAAGTTGTGCTGGAACCAAACCTGGAAAAGACGCCCCCACTCCTGCTGATACATCTCTCGTGCAAGCAGGTGTGACGGAACCAAGAGGTGCCTTCGACTTTTCTCCTGGTCCTGGGATGGGGAAGGTAAATGGTGGCCTCTGTCCCTGCCCCTCCCAGAGTGGATCCACGTGGCCTTTTGTGGACTCGCTCTTAACCTCTTCTCTTTCCTCTGAAGCCATGAACTGCTCCCTGGGCCTGGCACCGTGAGGACAAGCGTGGCCGGTGCCCCCGGCACGTGCTCCCATGGCTGGTACCAGTGTCTGCAAACATGGCAATCACTCCATCTCCTGCAGATTGTCCAAGACCCTCTGAAGAAGCCTTTTGTCTTTTATTCCTTGAGCCCTCAATGTGCCAAGCCTGTGCCACCCAGCAGCAGCCTAGGGAGGGGTGCAGCTTCTGCATCATTTTCCTCAGTCAAGCAAAGTGAGGTTCTGCCTAGTGTAGACTGCCAACTGGGTGGTTCTCTCTCATGCTCCCTAACAGAGTGTGCTGAACTTCCCTGGACATGGAGGCAGTATGAAGTCGTGAGAACCTCCTGGCCTTTGCATTCTGCTTCTGGTCCTGGTCAGCTGTCTGGCCTTGGGAGTGTCACTTCACCGCTTTGAGCTTCAGCTTCCTCCTCCATTGAATGGAGGTGATCATTCCTACCTACTAGGATTTGAGGTGGCGCAACCAGAGCTGCAACCAGCACCGAACATTAGTCAGTGAGTGGGCTCCATTATTATATACCTTTACTTTTCAGAAGCATATCCCTAACTCATGTTTATTTTGAAGATTTGTTTTTTTTCCTACCACAGTAAGTAATCACCAAAAGCCAAATGTCCCATCCACTTCCTGTTTTTTGGTTGTTTTTCTTTTTGTTGTTGTTCATATGATGATTTCCTCCAGAAACGTATTTTGCCTGTCTCCTGGGTGATTGTATTCCTGGCCAACTTTGAAAGCCTTTGGCAGAAAGGAGCACATTTCTATGAAAATGCCACCAGGAAAGAGAATGGAGGGAGGGGCAAAACTGCTCTTCTTTCTAGAAGGACTTTTACAGACGTAAAGTGCGTCCTTTTCTGCTGCCTGAGATCATCCCACAGCAACCCCTGAGAAGCGATCAGAGCCAATGCTGTCAGCCCATTTTACAAATGAGGAAACTGAGGCTCAGAGACTGTGTGGCTTTGCTGGGGCACATGGCCAGTACATGAAGCCAGACCTCGAAAGCAGGTCTCCCATCCCTCGTCAGTGCTCCTTCCACCACAAGGAACCTCTTCTGGGAGAAACCTTTTCTCTTGCTGTATATAAAGAACAGAAAAGGTTTTTTACTATGGCCTAGGGTATAGGAGTGGGCGTCAGGGTGACCCAGGCCGGCCTTGCTTCCTGCATTTGCTCGAAGGCTCTTGCTGTGGCTTCCTTTTCTAGGAAAATAGAGGTAGGGCCTCTGTTTCTATACTCGGCAGTGGAATTAATTCAAATTTGGAATCATTGCAAGTCCAGGACCCAAACTCACTCAGGTCTGCATTTATTACTACATGTGAAGGCTTGCATGAGTACTCATCCTGTTTGAACCTTGGTCTCCTCACCTGTTAATTGGAGATAATAATGCCTACTTCTCACTGTTGGGATGATGTATTCTCAAACATCTGCATTTCCACATTGTGGGCATCTTATATAGTTGTATTATTATATGCCAGGAATTATTCCAACTATGGGGGATAAGTAGTGCCCAAGACAGAAGCTTCTGGAGCGTATCTGCTAAGGGGAAAGATCAATAATAAACAAACTAACAATGAACAAGATAAGTTCCCAATAGTAATAACTGCTATGGGATATATGATTAAACATATAAATGAATATAAAAAATTATTCAATCTGAAAGAAATAATCTTAATTGTATATCAAGTTGGTGATATTGCCACACAGAAAAGAACTACGTCAAGTTATGTGTAAACCACAGTATTTTTATTATACATTGCTGGTAAGATATATTTCCTGGACAAAAAGAACTACGAAGACATCTTAAACTTCATTCGGTAGCCTTAGTATAATTTTTAATTCACTTTGGAAAATTACTGTGAGTTCATAATTCTTTTTTCTCTTAAAAAATAACCATTTCCTAGTTGTATCCATTGGAAAAACTTAAAGTTTGACAACTTAGCAGCAATAAGCTACTAATTTTATAGTCTCTAAAGATTTCCTATCAAAAGGAACCAAGCATTCATGGGAAAGTGGTTGATTCCAGGTCTAGAACAAGAGGTACACAGGATGAGCCTTGGATATCTTGTACAGGAAAGCAATAGAACTATCTAACACTAACACCCAATAGAACATAAGACATGGGAGAGTCTACTTGAAGAAACTCCTGTTGGCCTATAGATAATTTGAACATTTTATCCACGAACTCAAAACAGTTCTAAAACAAAAATTCGTATGTTACCTTTTTATAGGTTACTGAGCCACCAACTCATTATTCTGAAAATAGATTTTAAAAATTAGGAGGAAGTAAGCATTTATCCCTTTCTTTTTTCTATATGAACTGTATATTCTCATAAACAAATTGTTGTTAGGGAAAAGTTTTTCTTTGTAGAAGAATTCCAAGTAATAAATGCAAGAAAGATTTATACAAGTAAAAAAAAAAACACCATTTTCCAACTCCTAATGAAATAATATATCTAGCAACAATCATTGAAGGTTGTCAAAAATCATTTGGTGAAAGATTGATTGGGCACTTTACAATGGAAAGTTCAGGGTGCCATGACCCGAACACACACACCCTGCCCCACAATTAATCTTAACATTGCTAAAGGTGGGACTGATAAACATTGTGCGCTTCATGATATGATGTACTTCTACAAACAAACTGTAATCTGCTCCTGACTGAGCTTGTGGCTCTAACTAGCAGTGTACAGGAAATCTAGGGCACAGTGGAAGAAATCAAGCAATACCATGAGAAAGCAATCAGTCAAGTTGAAAATGTGGTACCTCCTTCAGATCAAATAATCTGATTTTTCCACCAAATCAATAAATTTAAAAGGTGAGTGGAGGGGGAACAACCTAAGTGTCCATTGATGGATGAATGGATAAAGAAACTGTAAACACACACACACACACACACACACACACACACACACACACACACACTGGACTATCATAAAAATAATGAAACCTTGCCATTTCTAACAATATGAATGGACCTTGAGGGCATTGTGCTACGTGACATAAGTCAGAAAAAGACAGATACCCTTATGTGGCAATAAGTAAGTAAATAAATAAATGAATGAATAAATAAATAAAACCAAGTTCATAGATACAGAGAACACATTAGTGGCTGTCAGAGGAGAGAGTAGGAGGGAACTATTTTTGTTTTTGTTTAATTTAATTAAAAACAAAGAAGAAAAATGAAAAGAGATGAATAGAATATCAGTGGAGTGTGAGGCAACTTCAAAAGGTATAACATATGGGAGGAGTAACAAAATGGTGGCATGAGAGGGACCTCTAAAAATCTCCTCTGAAGATTACAACTAATAAAACATCTACAGCTCAACTAAGGACTCACTATGCAATGCACAATCACTGCTAGGAAACCTTGCATTAAAGTACCTGCAGGTAGGCAGAGGGTTAAATGAAGGAGAAATAAAAAAGGAAGTGCAGAGATGTGGGCTGGCTGCCGATGAGTCCCTGCTTGGAACTCTACCACAGTGGGAGGAAGGAAGAAAAAAGTGGTGGGAGGGCATTCTGGACCTCACTCGGTTCACAGGACAGAGAAAAGGAGAACCAGAGGCAGGGGTGTGAGATACCACAACCAGACCTCACTTTAGCCCTTAGGAGATGCAAACTAGGTCCATGAAACACAGCAGCCTGACTTCACTCCAGTTCAGAGAGAATAGGAAGTGACAGGGTGATGAGAAGCCAAAGCAAGACCTTGCTCTGGCCAGGAAGGAGAAAGAGAGAGGGGTCTGTGGGTGGGTTTCTGAGTCCACAACCAGCACAGTTTGAGAGACCAGTGTATAGGACTGACCCCAAGACTCAGGGCAGAGTCCTCAGGGCAAATCGAGAACAGAAAGGTGTAACTACACCCAAATAACCCATGAGACCTTGTAGCCCCAGGAAGGAAACAAAGCCATGAACGCCTCTCCCCAACAGACCTCTGCCCACCCAGTATCAGCAGCGAACACCAAAAAAACTGCAACAGCGAGTGTCAGGTTACGGAGCAGAATATCTACAGAGAGGCTGCAAGAATGATAAACCAGAGAAAGGGAGCTCAAAATAAGACCAAACAACAGACAAAAATAGTAAAAGAGATGGGAGAGATGACCCATCAGAAACAGAGCTCAAAGCAATGATTATTTAAAATGCTCAGGGAACTTAATGATAATTTCAACAGAAAGATAGCAAGCATAAAGGAAGACGTACAAACCATTATAAAGGACCCGACAGAGACAATTATTACATTAACTAAAATAAAGAATGGAATAAAGTCACCAAACTAAATGAAGTACAAGTGCAAAGCAGTGATTTGCAAGGAAAGTCAGCAGAAAACACCTAATCAGAACAACAGATAGAAAAAAGAATCCAAAAAAATGAGAATGGTCTGAGATTCCTCTGAGACAACATTAAGTATAACAACATTATAGGCCTACCAGAAGGTGCAGAGGAAAAGCAAAGGATTGAGAACTTATTTGAAGAAATAGTGACTGAAATTTTTCCTAACCTGGCAAATGAACTAGACATACAAACCCAGAGAGCCCCAAACAAGATGATCCCAAACAGGAACACACTGAGACCCATAATAATTAAAATGGAAAAAATTAAAGAAAACGAGAAAATTCTAAAAACAACAAGAGAAATGTAAGTAGTAACTCATAAGGGGACACCCATTTGACTCTCAGCTGATTTCTCATCAGAAACCTCACAGGCCAGAAGAGAATGGCAGGAAATATTTAACATGAGGAATATGTAACCAAGGATATGTAACCAAAATTAATGTATGCAGCAAGGCTAACATTCAAAACTGAAGGACAGGCAAAGAGCTTCTCAGACAAGAAAAAGCTAAAGGAGTTCATCACCACCAAACCAGTACTACAAGGAATGTTAGAGGGACTTCTTTAAGATGGGAGGAGGGATGGGAGAGTGGATAAAAAAAAGGGAAAGGGATGGAGATGTTTAGTTTGGTTTTACAAGGCAGTAATCATGGGGATATAGAGTATGACATGGGAATATAGTCAATAATGTTGCAGTAACTTTGGTGTCAGATGGATACTGGATTTGTTGAGGTGATGGGAGAAGAGCTGGAGGGGTGGGTAAAAAGGGGAAAAATCAAGAAGTACAGGTTCATAGTCACATATACAGCATAGGGCATGTAGTCAACAATACCGTAACAACTATGTATGGTGTCAGAGGGGCACCAGATGTATCAGAATGAGGATTTAGTAAGTGACATAAATGACTCATCACTGTGCTATACAACTGAAACCATTATAGTATTGTATGTAAAATGTAATTAAAATATTTAAAAAAAGGGGGTATAACATATGCATTGGAATACAAGGAGAATAAAGAGAAAACAGAGCAAAAATATGTTTGAAGTAATAATGACCAAAACCTTTAAAAACACAATGACAACACAAAACCACAGATGCAGGAATCTCAGTGAGCACGGTGAAAAATTTGCACCTAGGTATATCATACATGTGTATGATTAGTCAGGGTTCTTCAGAGAAACAAAATCAATGGGCTACATAGAGATATATAAGAGACATATTATGGAAATTGGCTCACATGATTATGGGGTAAGTCCCACTAATAATTATAATTATAAAATAAGATAAAGTTAAAAGGTAGGGGTGGGGGGGTAAAGGAGGTTTTAAAGAATAAAAAGGATTTGGGAGGGATAATAACCCGACGTAATTCATAGATCACGCTCGGATTTGAAGAAAGCAACTATCACCAAATGAGGAAAACAAAATTAGGAAACTTGGAATGCAGACTGGCCATTATTGACACTAAAGAATTAATTTTAAACTTTTAAAGTATGATAATGTCATAGAGATGGACTTGAATGGTTAAGGATGCACATTAAGTGATGCCCTGTGTGATAGGCAGAATAATAGCCTCTAAAGATGTCTACATTCTGATCACTAGAATGTAGTGATCAGAGACTTTGCATCTGCAATTAAATTAAAGATCTTCAGATGGAGGGATAGCCTGGATTATCTGGGTGGGCCCAATCTAATCACATAAATGATGGAGGAAGGAGACCAGGACCCAAAGAATGTGGGCAGCTTCTAGGAGCTGGAAAAGGCAAAGAAACAGATATCTCCCCAAGGCCTCCAGGAAGGAACTCGGTCCCGCCAACACCTATAAAATAATCAATTTATGTTGTTTTAAGTCACTAAGGTTTCGGTAATTTGTTACACTCATTATAGAAAACTAATATGTATGAGCTCTGTTTTAAAATGCTCTAGAAAAAAAAAGTGGTGGAGAACAGATGAAAGTTTGGAAAAACATCAGTAACAGTGGAAACCAGGAGTTGGGTCCTTTGAGATTCATTATACTATTCTGTCGACAATTGTTTGAAATTTTCCAAAATGAAAGGGTTTTGAGAAATGACCCAGTGGTGGAAAGGAAGCAAGGGTGAAGAAGAGAGTTTGAAGGACAGGATGGGAGGGCGGGTTTGCTGTGCAGCGGGAGACTGGAGGTCTCTCACCGGAGACCACCAAGAGTGACACGTTACATGGATTAGGGAGGCGTTTCCAGTCACCAGTGTGATGTCGAGTGCTCTCTGTGCGTCCGAACCAGAAGTAAAGGACTCTCCCTAGAAAAATATAATAAATCATTCATTTACCGAACACTTTTGAGCATCTACTGTGGCAGCGATCTCAAAACGAGCCCTCGTGCTCTAAGAGCTTGACTTCTGTGAAGGAAACAAGTGAAAACCAGGAAGATGGCAGAATTCAAGCCCTATTCACTGAAATCCCACACTCCTTTGGTGGTGGAAGTAACTGTGAGGTCTGACTTGTCTCTGAGAGTGAGAATAATTTGTGTCCATTCAACACTTGCCGTACCCAACCCCCATGAAAGGCATTTGTGTGGCCACCAGCCTCACTGGCACACATTCCAGCCAAATGAGCTCCCTGGACCCTTCACACTGCCTCAGGTGGGAAAAAAAAATAAACATCCTCCCAAATTGGCATAAGGAAAAAGGAGTTTGGTATGAGGAGTCAGCAATAAATAGGGCCGAGCTAATAAAGACTGCAAATGGAAACTAGCTGGCCATAGGAAACACGGCCACTTCTCTCTGCCAGCTCTGCCCACCAGCGTTCTCTCCCTTATGTGGTGAGATAACATCTCAAACAATTTGCTTTCTTTGGACCATCTGATCCTATTTAGTCAGTGGCATCCATTGTCTCAGGGAGTAGTGGGGCTGTTAATCTGGAAGGAAGGGACACAGACGGAAACCATCAATGCCCGTGTTTGGAAGACACTTCTGACATGAACAGCGAAAACATTAGTCTTGAAATCCAGGGCTTTTGATTGGCAAAAACCAGGCTATTGTGGGAGCAAAGGAGTCCGCAGGGTTCTAAAAACAGATTATGGAAACATGCAAGGCAAAATCCTGAAGAGCTCTTATGCCACAAGCCATAGATGGATGGCCTGGAAGATGAGGAGAGGAAAGAAATCAGCAGATCCCAGAGATTAACTGTTCCACAGGCCAGGAAGTGACGGGACAAACACAGGGAACATGACAAAGGGAGACGGGCAGGGTCCAGGATGAGGGGACAGGAGACTTCACTGCCTAGAGACTGCCACAGGTTCCTGGGCCCAGGAGGAGGGAGTCTCACTGGGAGTCAATGTGTTATCTCCCACCGGTAGACCTGGTGATGGTTGTGGCCTGAGTACTGCCCCAAGACACTGCTCAGCCCATTTTAATTGCATTTACTGTAGTGGCACAGGACACGAATAAGCTCTCCAAACAGAAGGGAGTATTGTGTGGAAGTGAAGGCCCCCGACACCTCTCTGCATGGGAGAGAATGACCTACGATCTTTCCCTAAGCAAGGACATTGGTGAAACATGGCCGTCTTACACTCAGCACATAGTCACTCCAGACCCGGAGGCACCAGTCAATCAACTAGAGTCACTGTTACCTTAAGTCCTCTCTCAATCCGATTGGCTCAGCTTGGGAAGAGCCTACTCCTGTGCCTCTCGTCTGTGGCCAGCGGCTGGAGTCACATGGCCTGTAGCCTCCTCCCTAAGGGTTACGGGAGACACACGCTCTGATGCCCCCCAACTCCAAGCCTGCTCTTCTCCATAGTGGTTGACGTCATCAGTGACCCCACCCTGCCAAATCAAGTGTCTCTTTTCTTTTTTAGCTTCTCAGCAGCTGTGGCACCATTGCCCACTCCCTGCTTTGGTCATGCTATTGTCCCCTAATGTCAGTGACACCATCCTTGCCTGGATGTCCCCCCATCTCAGTTGTTGTTTCTCCCCAGTCTCCTTTGCTGACTTTTCCTCCTTCGATCACACGTTCAGTGTTGAGATGCCCAAAGCTTGGTCCTAGGTCTTTTCTACCTGCAGTCCCTCACTAGATCACATCTAGTCCTATGGCTTCGAACACCATCTCTTTGCCTGGGGCCCCCTGACTTCTCCAATGAGCACCCACCTGATACACCTAACTGCTTACGTGACATCTGCACCTGGATATCTAATTCAAACTCCACGTGGCCAAAAGAGAACTCTTTACCAAGAGTGATCAAATTTATGCCAGAAATGTATTCTCAAAATGTAAAGCAGCCATCCTCAATCATTCTCTCTCCCCCAAACCCACATTCAAAACATCCGGCCAAATGACGCCCCATTTCTTTATCTACTTCTTTCACTCTCCATAGCAACCGTCCTCATCTAAGACCCCATCATAAACTGAGCTCCTGGAATCTTCTCACCAATGTCCTCACTCTCACACCTACCACCCCACAGAGACAGCATGGCTGGCTCCCTGCTGTCATTTATATCTCAGCTCAGTGTCATCTCCTCAGAGAGTCCTTCCCAAACTTCCAGTGGCTGCCCTCACTGACCCCCTCCACCTCATCACGCGATTTCACTGTCTTTACATCACTCAACATTACCTTGTTCATTTACTCGATTATTTTGTCTCCTCTCACCAGAACATAAATTCTAAGAGAACAGGGACCTTGTATCCTCAACATGGTACCAGGAATTCAATTAATATTTATCAAAAGAACTTACATGCAGCTGGGGTCAGGTTGGTTTCCTGTTTCAAAAGGAAGCATGGTTTACGAGTAGTAAATAAGGGTGGGTAGAGCACAGAGGAGATCCTCGGTCCAGGCTGAATGTTTATGGAAGCAAAATCAGATTTGAGGATCTGGGACAGATGACAGAAACAACAGTGCCTTCCATTCTATAGCACTTTTCCAGATATTATTTTATTTGGCTGTCCCAAGCCCCCTCCCAGAGAACAGGGGTAATCCCCCATTTCTCTCTCTCTCTCTCTCTCTCTCTCTCTCTCTCTCTCTCACCAATGAGGAGATCAGGAGGGCTGAAGTGATTTCTCAAGGTCACACAGCCAGTTAATAAGATTTGGGTCTGGAGCCCTGATCTCCAGACGCCCACTTCGGTGCATCCTCGTGACCACGTACTGCATGCTGCCTTGCTCTTGGGCC
The DNA here is from genome assembly GCA_004026885.1 of Lyroderma lyra. NCBI lineage: Eukaryota > Metazoa > Chordata > Mammalia > Chiroptera > Megadermatidae > Lyroderma > Lyroderma lyra. The sequence goes on along the minus strand of PVJL010007643.1, from coordinate 26,366 downwards.
TCTGGGAAATCTAACCGGCTCAAGTGGTGTGAGTTCTGTCCCGCCCTCTCAGTAGTTCCCCAGTTTGGGGACTGGGGCTGAGGAAGGTGCCAGCAGGGCCTCCTCGCCTCAAGAGACCTTCTATACTGCTTTCTTTTCCTCAGCATCACTGGACTCCTGCCCACGATCTCAATGCCTAATTACCCCAAGCTGCCTACCAGATCTTTGAGCCACAAAAGAGACATTAGATGATCTGGTCCAGATCTTTCACTCTACAAATGAGGCAGTGGAGACCCAAAGAGGGGTGTGACTTGCCCAAAGTCACATGGGGACCCAGTGACAGAAGTCGGGTATGACCAGGCACCCTGCACGCAGAAAAGCATAGTGAATAATAGGCCCATGTCCTAGCTCTGTCAAAATTGTACATTTTGCAAAACGTGGCTACAGTTTTTGTTTTTAAATAAAATAATATGGCAGAGTTGAAGGTCCCTGGGTTCCGCCCCCAAGTCCATTCCATTCTCCTTCTTCCCAGAGGTTACACCCTCCTGAATTTGCTGTTTAGCATTCCCACGTGTTTTGATACTTTTACAACATATGTACTTGTATATATCTGTATGTGGTACATAGAATCATTTTGTAGGTTTTTAAACCTGATATAAACAGCATTATACTGAGAAGTGTTTCTGCAGCTTGCTATTATGTTCTTGAGATGAAAACATGATTATAAAGGGCCGCCAGATCATTCATTTTAGCTCCTCAGATACCGTAATTTATTTACCTTTTCATTGATGGACATCCAAACTCTTTTATTTTTTTTTCCTGTTACAAATAACACTGCAATGAGCACTTTGAGACATAATTTTTCCAGTCTCCAGTCGATGGACTCTCTTTTTGGCCCAGTGTGTTGCTGTCTCCACCCGTGCTCCCCTATCTCCTAGACACGTGGCCCAGAGTCTCTCCAGGGACCTCGCCTGAGAGGAAAAGCCGGACTGTGGGACCTGCAAGGTCTCAGCTTTACTAGATATCGCCAACGTGCTCTCCAAAAGTGGTCGTACCAATTTACACTCCCACCCAGTTCAGTAATCTTTCCATCATGCCAAGCTGCTGCCTTATTCTGCTTTCAATTCCTTATAATTTATGAAAGGAAAATATAAAAGAGGTGCTATTACCTTATTAAAAAATCCAGCTTCCTTTCCCTGCAGAAAGGAGAGGAGAAAAGAAGGGCAATTGCATATTGGATTAGGGCCTGGCACGCATTCATCAACTTTATAGTAGCCGGCCTGGAATTCGGGTCTCCTGAGGGGGGGCATGGGGCCCCTGGAAACAAGAGACACTTTCACCACGGCCTTCTCCAGGAACGCAGATATAATTTACTCTAAGGTACAAAAACGTTTGCACTTACAGCCTCCCTGGTTCCAATCAGGACATGAAGGGAACATGCCAAGACACCAGAGAATAAGCCAGTTCTCATAAACTTTCCAGCCAAACTCTGCAAACTCTGGAAGGTGGAATCCAGACTGGTAAATGAACTTGAGCGCGCAGGCCAGGTCGGCTCTGGGCTGTTTTGAACAGTGACTGGCAGCCCCCGCTCCCTTCTGGGGAGAGCACTCACCTCTATCCCCCGCCTCCCATGGCGCCACCCTGACGCCCTGCACCAACTTCACAGACCCCGGCTATGCGGCCCCAGGCAGGGCGCCCCCTTACCCCGGGGCTTTATTTAAGAGAAACGTACTGCCCGCAAAGGCCTGTGGGGTTCCTGGTCCTGCTAGTCTCCTCTGAAGCCCTCAGCCTCCGTGGCTCGGTGCTCATCACTATGTCACTGTACTTTGGTACTCTGTACCTAGTCACTCTGCACTCATCTGGACGTGGCCGTGGCTCTCATCAGTCCAGACTGTGACAGGCGCTACAGTTTTTGTAGCACATTTAAAAAGATTGTCCAGTTTCCCTACTAGGCTATGTGACCCCTGAGGTCAGGGGTCATGCTGTGGACAAGTGTTCGGTGAGGCCCGAGTGAGAGGCATTGTCTGCATTTACAGTTTCAAATTCGACCCAGTTCTTCTGCCTAATCAGCGACAGGTATCTCTTCACTGAATGGAAGAATGAGCTCATTAGCGTTAGTGGAGAAGGGAAAAATGAGAGCCCTGCCGGTGCCTGGAGTGGAGACCGAAGACGAGAGAATGCCCGCGGGAACAAGAGAGAGACCCGTTTTAATTGGAAAGCTTTTTAAAATTTTCCTTTTCTTCTTCTTGTTTTTCAGTTCCAGTCTTGGATCCTAGAAATTACAGGCTCCTTCAGCATCGCCTCAGTGGTTGGAAAAAATGCTCATTTCACTTTTAAAACAAACAATGGAAAGTTCCTTTTAGAGGAAAAATCCTATTAGCCCCCGTCCAAGGAAATTTGCAGAGAGCTACAGTTGGATCTGCAGGAGTTGCCCACGGGGCAGAGGTGGCCCCCCAGGAGGCATCCCCGAGGGAGTGTTTGTCCAGTCTGTCCCCTCCAGGGCTCCCCTCCTCAACAGAAGTCCCCCCTCCTCCCCTCCCTGTGGGCCAGGGTGCAGAAGACCTCACAGTGAACACACACAGGAGGAAGCCACTCAGACATGAAAGGGAGGAGAATATCCTTTACCCAAATAAACAGCTGGAGGACCTTGCAGAGGGAAGCGAATCCCATCAGACAAAGCCACAAATTAGGATCCCAAGGGACTGAGCTTTGGAGTCTGTCTTTAAAACATCTTCCAGGAAGCTGCCCCTTGGGCGGCCTTGTCCTCTGGCCTGTATCTCTGCTTGTGCAGGGCCTCCCGTGACCCCCCAGGGAGCATCAGCACCTGTGCAGGCATCCCTGACATTGGGAAGCTAGAGGGGCCTGAGCAGGGTGGGGGTGAGAGAAATGATCATTCAGGGTTACTGATATGAAACGGGGAGATGCACACCATCACAAACTCCTGGGTGGCAGCAGACGAGAGGAAAGAAGCCTGGCCTCTGACCGAGCCCACTCCACCCACAAGCAAGGCAGCCGGCCCTCCACAAAGACCCCTGTGTGATTCCACTCCTGGGATTCAAGATTTTGAAACTGGCTCTACTCAAAATGTTCTTCCCTCTCCCCACCACAGCCTTTGACGTGGCCTAGCACTCAGTGTGTGGTGAGTCTCAGGGTCAGACTGTCTCCTCTGAGGTGCCAACCTGACTGGTGTAGTGGAAACAGTGTGAAGACGCTTAATGCCACCTGAGGGCTCACCTGGTCTTGTTCAGGAATGCAAAACAGAGCACACTTACATGTACTGTACTGTAGAGATGAAACAGCGCAGAGCAAGCTCGTCCCACCCGTGGCCCGTGACCCGCGGGCCACATGCGGCCCAGGACGGATTTGAATGCGGCCCAACACGAGCTCATAAACTTCCTTAAAACATTACGAAAATTATGCATGGACCTCTTTTCTTTAGCTCATCAGCTATCGTGAGTGTTGGTGTGTTTTATGTGTGGCCCGAAACAATTAATTCTTCTTCCAATGTGGCCCAAAGAAGCCAAAAAGTTGGACACTCCTGGGTAAGAGGATTTTAGGAACAACTTTATGTCAGTAATTTTAAAAATTTTAATGAAATAGATAAATTCTGAGAAAACTACAACTTGATAGAAGTGACTTAAGCAGAAATAAAGAATCTGGGTAATTCTGTAACTATTTCAAGAAATTGAATCATTAGTTCAAAATCATTGGTGTAGTGGCTTAGGTTCAATTCCTGGCCAGGGAACTATCCGCATACAAAATAAATAAATTAAATAAATAAATAAATAAATAAACAAATAAATAAATAAATTGAAAACATCAGTCCAGAAGGCTTTACAGTGAGTCCTATAAGTCAGTTAAAAAATTGGTAATCCCAGTATAAATGGAGGAATAGAACAAGAGGAATCTCTTACCCTTCTCCAATTTATTGAGGAGGCTAAGAGAACACCAAAGTCAGGTAGGATAGCACAAAAAAGGAAAATTACAGCATGGTCCTGAAAATAGATGCATAGATCTTGAATAAAAGATTAGTAATCTAGTCCAGAAATACACTTAAGAACAAGTTAGAAGCTATTAATGAATTATATTAACAAAGTGAGGGAGAAAAACCCATATGGTCACCTCAATGCTTTTTAAAGCAATGAATTTTTTACAAAGTATTAGGTAAAATTTAAAAATTCACAAGGGGAAAACAAGTTCTTGCAAACTAGAAATACAAAATCTCTTCTTAAAAGTAATAAAGAACATCTACAAAGAACCTGCAGAAATCCTAGGTGCTCTTTGAAATCCCGGAAGCCTGTCCTTTAAGGCAGCGGTTCTCAACCTGTGGGTCATGACCCCTTTGGGGGTCGAACAACCCTTTCACAGGGGTCGCCTAAGACCATTGGAAAACACATATTTCTGATGGCCTTAGGAACCAAGAGACCACTCCTCTATCCGTCTCCAGGCGGGTCCGCCCACATGCAGATACGCCCACATACAAGTACCCAACGTGATGACATCATCGCGCCAACCCCATCACATACACCCCGTACAAATACAGGTGCATATGACAGAGTTGGCACCATAATGTACTTATGCAGACCAGTCACACATGTGTAGAGAGCAGCTACTGTGTAGAAAGCAGCTACTGTGTTGAAAGCAGCAGTATTAGAGGTAAAACGACACTTCATGAATTATAATTACTGGGTAAGTGTAAAGTAATGTACTGTAAAATCATCAACTACTACAAAAAAATAATATCTGTACCATGGGAACTTAATCTGGATGCTGATCTGTCTTTATGTTCAGCAACCTTCGCACTGACATTGACTTTTTATGCATACTGTCGCAAAATGTAGCAATGTAATTTACTGTTATTATATTGTTACCCATGCTACACCATGCTTCAAGACAAAATTTCATTTATTTGTAATTAGAAATAAGTATTTCACAATATATAATTACATATTGTTTTTGTGATTAATCACTATGCTTTAATTATGTTCAATTTGTAACAATGAAAATACATCCTGCATATCAGATATTTACATAATGATTCATAATAATAGCAAAATTACAGTTATGATGTAGCAACAAAAATAATGTTATGGGGGTCACCACAACATGAGGAACTCTATTAAAGGGTCACAGCATTAGGAAGGTTGAGAACCACTGCTTTAAGGTCAGAAAATCCTGGAGTTGTCTGCTTTTATTACTCCTAGTCATAAAACAAGAAAAAGAAATAAAACAAGAAAAAGAAATGAAATGGCATGGTTGGAAAAAAGAAAAACAAAATTATTATTATTATTTGTAAGTGATTGGTTTCAATAGAGAAAATTCAAATTAATCTAGAGATAAATTATTATAATCAATCAAATAGATTTAAGGTGATATATGTCAAGTTCTTTTCTAGTCACTAGCAACAATTAGACAATGTAATAAAAATACCATTTACAAGAGCAACAAAAATATAAAATAGGAAGAAATAAAATCTACCAAAGATTTACTCTATAAACTTATAAATCTATATTAAGAGATACAAAGACCTAAGTAAATTAAGGGTAGATACACTCAAACAGAAGATTCAGTATCCTAACCATGTTAATTTGCTCCCAAGTTGATATATAGAGTCAGTACAATTCCCAGCAAAATCTCACTACACATGTGTACATGGGACTTGTTGGAGAAGAGAAAGTGGGAGGGAGAACTAACAAGGTGATCCTAAAATTCATATGGAAGAACTAAGGGTCAAAAATAATCTGAAGGTGGGGGGACATGTCCCTCTAAATATAAAAACTTATAATAAAGTTATAAAAATGAAGATAGTGTGGTATTGCATAAGAAAGAGACGAATGGGAGGGAATAATGAACCAAAGACCAAACAGGCATTGCAGGATGAACTCACTAATATAACTGGCACAGTTATGGGACTACATGGGACAGTAATAAAACTGGATCCTTACCTTATCTCTTATATTTTAAAACAAAAAAATTCAGGTCAATTAAATGTCTGTGAAAGGCAAAAGTTTACATCTTTTGGAACATAATAGGAAAGACTATCTCTATGGTCCCCGAGTAGAGAAGGAATTTTTTAAGAAGAATTCCTTATATAAGTGCAAACTATAAAGATAATATTGACAAATTTGACTGCATTAAAATTTAGGTACCATAAAGAGTTGATATTACAGAAGAGTAAGAAGCAATGAACTAAATGTAGACACATGGATATGAGTGTTTCTCAAAGCCTAGTGCTGAATGGTTTTCCAGTCAGAATAAAACAAAATTATAGCATATTTTTATTTATGCATTTTAACAACATATATACACCAAACATTACATACTTTACAAGGATGCAAACAACTTTAAAGGTATTCTCATTCAATACGTATTGGAAATAAATGAGAATGTGAGTCAGAGAGAAGGGAGAATGGAATAAAACAGAATGAGAGAAGGACCTTGCTCAGGCTGGGGAAGAGAATGCATGGTGAACTAGGGCACATGATTTCCTTTATTCTGCTTCTGAAATCCAACCAGGAAAACAAAAGAAAAAAAACAAACAAACAAAAGCTGACAATATTACCTCCCCTAAGAATCCCTGAATTTGACATTCAAGGCTATTTCGTTGTTTTTATTCCTATTATCCATGTTGATTACACAAAATGTCCCAAAATCCCAGTATAAGGTGAACATATCTTGAATGAACACCACCTTATAATTATTGGGTGTTTTAGGTTGAGTTTCCTAGAAGCAGAACCTGAGGCAAGGATTCTATGTGTGTTTTGCTGAGCGAGTGGAGAAGGCATGGCAGAGAGGGGAAGAAGCTAGGCAAAGACATTGGATTCAGCTGAAGTCTAGTGTCCGTCAGATCCTATGGGGAGCTCTGGAATATGAGTGATACCAAAACGTTATGCCTCTTACAGGCAAAGAAGACTATTCTTCTCTATCATATTGTCATATCAGTCAGGGGTACTGCAGGTCACATGCAGGGGCAGGTGGATTCTCCCAGGAATTTCCTAAAGAGGTGTCTTCTAGTAGGGGGCCATCTTTGAGGCTACCATTACAGTCTTCCCTCTGCTCCCCCGCCCCCAATTCACATCTCCCCACATGCAAAACACACTCACACACTCCCAGGGTCACCAAAGGTCTCATCCCATCACAGCATCAGCTCAAAGTCCAGAATCTCATCATCTAAATCAGGTCTAGGGGCAGATGAGTCTCCTCAAGTATACGAGGGTTGTCTGGAAAATATCCAGCCATGTAACATGAAAAATAGAGGTGTTTATGGCTAGATTTTTCCAGTCAGCCCTCATATATACAGCCACTTCTCACGTAACGACATCCTTGTTAACAACCGCTTGGACTTAGGACTAGTTCCCTGCACAGGGAATCCCCTTTCTCAGTCTGTGAGTCTTGGGAATCCCCTTTCTCAGCCTTTGTCTCATTCCTACAGTGGGTTAATATTCACTACATGAAGCGTTCATAATCACTCAAGACTACATATTTCATTTATAAGTGTGGTGTCACATGATATCTTGAAAAATGCATACCCTATGGCACCACAACATACCATAAAACATCTGCCTTTAAGCTCCTCACTTATCAACCAGTTTGCTTAATGACCTCATCCAGGAACGAACTCAGTCGTAGAGACATGCCTGTAGTTCCTTAGATAAGCTCTTTGGATAAAGTAGCTTTCTGTTTTAAGACCACAAAACAAGACAGACGAGTTATCTCCGTGCAACATAGATGGTTGGGCCATGGATAGGCTAACTGCTCTAGGCATCCCTGTTTGAAAATGGGACGAGTGGGGACTACTAAAGAGTCCCTGGCCCATAGCAATTCGGAAATCCAATGGAGAAAATGATCCTTGATAAGGACTCACCCTGTCTCTGCCAGGAAACCATTCTCCATGGCTCTTTGCACTACCGTCCGGACCCTTAGATCTACCCTCTGGTGCTCCTGGTTTCGTCTTCTGAGTCATCCTTTACTTTTTCTTTTTTTGTCTGTTTCCTGCAGTAGAATATTGAAGGTCCAAACCTCTATTTATTTGGCACTGTTTCTGTCCCTTTCAGTCCAATCTGGAGATTTTTTTGTGAATTTAATCATCTTTAAAGATCTGTGGTTTTCCTATGAACGTTCTCAAGGTTTTCTCCATTAGATAAAAGCCGCACAGACAAATCTCTTTGAGATAAGCCGTTCTCTGCTTTGGGCTTCTACTGCGATGGCTCGGCTTCCCAGTCAGCTCCTCAGAAACCCGGCTGTCAGATTGAGGGGATCTGTGAGACGAGTCCTTAAACATTTTAGAGCACCTTTGGTCTAGCTCAGCAGTTCTCAACCTGTGGGTCACGACCCCTTTGGGAGTCGAACGACCCTTTCACAGGGGTCGCCTAAGACCATCGGAAAACACATATCAGATATTTACATGACGATTCATAACAGTAGCAACATGACAGTTACGAAGTAGCAACGAAAATAACTTTATGGGGGTCACCACACCGTGAGGAACTGTATTAAGGGGTTGCAGCACTAGGAAGATTGAGAGCCACTGGAGCTGAATGCTACTCTAAGGTACCTGCTTCCATCTCTCTGAGGTCTTAACAAAGGACTTTATAGCCACAGCCACAGCTTTATTTGGGGGCCATGCTTCCTTGGCAATGCCCTTGATCTGATCTTCGGCAGAAATATATTCAATTTTATCATTATGTGGTGACTGGGAAGCTTCTAAATCAGCAAGTTTTCCTTCCTGTTTGTTTAGCAGTGTTTCTGTTAGCTTATCTCCCTCCTGTTGAAGGAGATAATACAAGTAGCAAGAACCAGGAAAATTTTTAACACTTTGACTGGAAATATCTTATTACATCACCCCATTCTTTGGGTGCCTTTTCCATTTCCACATAACTACTGGGGACACTGCTGCTAAGCTTTCTGCTGTTACATCGCAGGGATTTCCCTTTATCTAGTTTCTAATAACATGTTCCTTGGTCCCCGTGCTGTCCACACCAGCAGCCCCCCAATGTCCACACTATCGAACGCACTTTAGGCTTTCGTGGATACGCTCATCAACATCTACTCACTTCTTGGTTCCAAAGCCACACCTAGATTTGTAGGTATTTGTTATGGCAGCACCCCCCTCTTCCAGTTACCAAAAATATGTAATAATTACTAATTGCTGTGGAACAAATTATCCCCAAATATTTGTTATCACACAGTTTCTGGGTTCAGAAATTTAGGAACAGTTTTGTTGAAAGGTTCTGGCTTACGGCCTACCAGATAGGTATTGTCAGAATATTAAGCAGAAATGGAAGTCATTAGAAGGCTTGCCTGAGACTGGAGGACTTGTTTACAAGACGACTCGCTCCCATGGGTGCTGGTGACAGGCTTTTGCTTCTCACCACATGGCAGCTGGCTGCCCCCAGAGCAAGTGACACGAGGGAGTGTCTAACCTTGCGTTTCAACAAGTGGCTGCTGTGGGGGTAATGGGCTGCAGGGTACCAAGGGTGGAAATAGGGAACTTATTAACAACTTAATAAAATTATGCAAGCAAGAGATGATGGCTTGGACTAGAAAGGAAGCGGTTGAGATGGTGAAGAATGCTCAGAGCCTGGGTATATTTTGACATTTTGCAGGCAAAGCTTAGAAGATTTGCTGATAAGTTAGATAAGGAGTTCTGAGAGAAGGGTTACAAAAGATCAATAAGGTCTTTCTAATTTATTTTTTATTTGAAGTATAGTTGGTATACAATCTTATATTGGTTGTATTAATATTAGTTTCAGGTATACGACATAGTGATTCGACATCTTTATATCTTCCAATGTGATCACTCCACTGATTCTAGGAAATGTCTGTCACCGTGTAAACATATTACAATATTATTAACTATATTCCCCGCCCCCTTTCACCCATCTGCCAGCCCCTTCCTTCTGGTAACCATCCCTTCGGTCTCTGCTTCTGAGTCTGTTTTTGTTTTGTTTTGTTTGTGTGTTTGTTTTGATTTTTAGATTCCACATGTGAGTGAAACCGTATGCTATTTGTCTTTCTCTGACTTATTTCACTGAGCATAATGCCCTCTAGAATCTAGATCCATTCATGTTGTCGCAAATGGTAAGAGTTCATTCTTTTTCATTGATGTATAATATTCGTGTGTGTGTGTGTGTGTGTGTGTGTGTGTGTGTGTGTGCATAACATCTTCTTTATCCCTTTTTCTATCAATGGACACCTAGTTTTGATCTAAGCAAATTGGAGGAACGAAATCACCCCTACCCGAAATGGCCAACCTCAGTATAATTCAGGGTTCCTTATCACCCAGATTTTATGAGTGAGTAATGTGAGATGTTGAGGGTTAAAGTGACTTGTCAGACATCTCCAGGTAGTAAAGTGATGTGGTTGGTTCTCAACCGCCGCACACTATCGTCCGCTGAGCCAGGAACATTTCTAGATGGACTCACTTCTCAACACACTTCAGTAAAAGCAGCTGGCAGAGGCCTGTGTTACTTCTAGATGGCTGCCTCAGCAGTGGGGCAGGGGCCGAGGGGGAGAGTCACCTCTACATTAATATGCGTGGGGCCATGGGGCTTCCTGCCTGCGCCCCTGCTGTCCTGGGACCCTAGCCAGGATCTGGTGCTAGATGTGAGTCACGCTAATGTGGAAGCTTCCAAAAATGCACTGAACATTCCAGAGAGAAAGCAAAGGTCAGGAGAAACCTGTCCCCCACGTGCCACCAGACTGTCTGCTTTCCAGCTGGGGAATGTTGGCACCACTTTAGGAATTCGGCGCCAGGGCCAGCTCTGTGGTGCAAACCCGCTACTGGCTTTGCCCTAGAAGATGCCAAGGGCAGGAGCTGGAACATTTGGACAGGGCCCCTGGGACTGTCATTTCTGCAGCTGTCCACATCTGGACTGCCAGGGGAGGTGGAGTTTAGCATGTTCTTTAGCTTGGATTCTTTTCAAGACAACTTGGTTTTTCTCTTTCTCCTCTAACTGAATTTCCACCCTCACCTCCTTAGCTACATTCCAGTTCCTGAGGAGGTGGAGGAAAACTCCAAGGGGCTTCCCTGGAGAGGAAGGAATCCTATTTCCCAACTTTGTCCTTCCTTGAGAAGCCCTTTACAGTTTCAGGGAGTGAAAATGTCTTCCATTTTCTCTTTCCTTTGCTTGGGTTATGTAGTGGATGCTTTGTACACCTGGTGTGGATAAGCCTCACAAGAAACAGTGAATTTGTTTTCTCTTGTAATAAAGGAAAAACAAAACAAAACAAAAACCCTCTAACGAGGGAAGCAAAGAGCATTTCAGTGGTTTCACTTGGGACCTAATTAGGGAGAATCTCCTGGGGGTGGAGGGCGACCTCCGAGCTTCCTGCTGATCTGGGATCTGGGTGTCACCATCTTTACATTTCAAATAGAAAACAGAGAGGCCCCAGAGGCCATGGTCTATGGGCCACTAAGATGCAAAAGCCTCAGGAATACTGTCCAGCTCCAGAGGGAATGGAAGAAAGGCAAGTTAAGGCAAGTCACTGTTTTTCACCTATCCCATCAGTCAGGATGTTTGAAATGATAAATCCAGCATCTGGCATCAGTGATGACATAAGAAGACCATTGTTCCCGTGGCAGGTGAGAAGATATGTTGTCACAAACTTTTGATAAGCAATTGGTAACAAAAGTCTTTAAAATACGCCCACCTATTACAAATTGGTGCAGCCACCATGAAGAACTGTATAGAGGGTCCACAAAAAATTAAAAATAGAACTAAAAATAGAACTTGTACCTTATGACCCAGCAATTCTATTTCTGGGTATTTATCCAAGGAAATTCAAAACACTAATTTGAAAAGATATATGCACCCCTATGTTCATTGCAGCACTATTTACCATAGCGAAGATATGAAAGCAACTTAAGTGCCCATAAATAGACAATTGGATAAAGAAGAGATGGTATATATACACGATGGAATATTGCTGAACCATAAAAAATTGAAATCTTAGCATTTGCAAAGACATGGATGAACCTAGTGGCTATTTTGTGAAGTGAAATAAGCCAGGCAGAGAACGACAAATACCACATGATCTCACTTATATGTGGAATCTACAGAATGAAATAAACAAACAAACAAAGCAGAAACAGACTCACACAGAGAACAAACTGATGGTTACCAAATGGAAAGGAGATTGGGGAGCAGGGTGGAAGGAGGAAGGGTTTTAGAAATAGAAATTGGTAGTTAGAAAATAGTCTTTGGGATATAAAGTGCAGCATAGGGAATATACTCTATAATATTGTAATAACTATGTATGGTGCCAGGTGGGTGTAAGAATCTCTAACCACTGTGCTGTATACCTAAAATCAATATAAAATAATACTGAATGTCAACTGTAATTGAAAAACAAAACAAAAGAAAACACCCACCCACTGAACACGCAGTTCCCAAACTACAGGTGTACCTCAAAAAAATTCTCCTGGATGCCCACAGTGGTTTGGCGAAAACAATGCTTGCAGCAGCTTTGCTTATTTGAGAAAAAAGTTGGAAGGAACAATAGGAAAATGGGTTAATAAATCATGCATCTAAATACTGACATTAAAATATGTGTTATAGCCCTCCCTCCTTCCCTCTCCCCACCCTCCCCACCCTCCTTCTCTCTCCCCCTCTTCTCTCAAAAAAAAATGTTATAAAAGAATATTTACTAATATAGAAAAATAGGCATCTTGCATTGTCGAATAAAAAAGTAAGCTACAATCATGCTTAGTGAAAAAAAGCCAGACAGAAAAATCAAAGAATGGTATGACTTCATTCATATGCGGAATATAAAACTGAAAGCAAAGAAAAAAGAAATGAACAAACAAACAAACAACCCATGGACACTATCAATAGTTTAATGTTTATTTGGGGATGAGTGGGTTAGGGAGGGGAGAAAGGGCAGGGGGTGGGAGAGGAGGGGGGGAAGCTAAATATAAGGTGATGGAAAGAGAAGTCACATTAGGTGGTGAACTTATTATACATCAAGCTGACAATGCACTGTAGAACTGTATGCCTGAACCTATGTAATCCTTGCTAACAGATGTCACCCCAATAAGTCTAACAATAAAAATGAATTAAAAAATAAAAGTAAGCTACGATAAAGGGAGATATGTATATAAGAAATATATAAATAGATAAAACAGACAACAGCCTAGTAAAATGACTAAGAGCTCAAAGTCAGTATTCACATAAATTGCACAACCTAATTCCTTCTCTCAAAGCCTCAGCTTCTCCACTTATGAAATAGAGATAAAAGGCCCTTTTTCATGCCCAGTGGTCAGAAGGGTGCCCCTCGGAAGGCTTCAGGCCTGCCCTGCCCCTAGCCATATTTTTGATCAGCGCCGGGTCAGGCCATGTCCCCTTGGTTCCTGTTCTGACTCCACAATGCCTGGGCTCAGTCTCTGTCACACAGCATTGATTCAGACAGTGTAGAAACTCTTGCCACTGGACCACCACTGTGGGCTCACCTCCATGGAATGCCACTCTCCTTCATCTCCTCTCCCCACGGCCCTGATCCTCCTCAGTCTTCCAGGCCCAGGTCAAGCTTCACAACTTCGAGAAGGTTCCTTGGACTGCCTTAGACTACAATCTCTTCAGCTACTGTATTCTTCCAGCCCTGCTGAGCTGGCTGAGCATACCCCACTAGCACCTGAGGACACTCTCCAACTCCGCAGGTTTCATCCCAGTATATAAACCTAGCTCCAGGCTTACTGCACATGTGCCCTGCAACACGTTTCCTTGATCTGTCTGGGACTCATTTTTCATCTGTAAAACGGGGATAATCGTATTGCCTTCCCAGTTGTAGCCATTAGAAACAGAAGCTTCAAGCAGTTACCACTCAATAGCAGTCACTCATTACTATAATAGTAACTATTACAAGTCAAAGCTGAACGTCTCTTTTCTCATATAATTCACCTTCCCCATCTATGGAAGAAGGAGCAGGCTGTGAATGCAGCTCAACCATGTGAATAAAGTGCATGGTGTTTGGCACGTGACCTCTGGGAGGTTCGAGGACTTTCTGCTTCCTTTCTGGTTCTCAGCAGAGAGTCGTTGAGGGGCTTCCCAACTTGTTGCACGATTTTACCATTTTATGTGGGTTTCTGTTCCCCTTTGGGAAGTATGTTTCACATCCAATGTCACATACCCTGAATTTAAGTAAAACTCTCCAGTACTTTCCAGGTTTTGAAAAAAACTGCTCTATGACAGAATTTCCCACCTTGGATGAGTCAGTTGAGGAAGTGGCATTGGCAGAGACCACCTGTATTTCAAGCACAAATAAGCATCCAGCATGTGTCTCTCAAAAGGCTCATGAAGAAGACCACAGATGTGTAAACAAGCATCTCAGCCACAGGGGAGGCAGTCACAGGTGGCTTCCAAGGTCAAGGCCTGAGTGACACAAGGAATGTAAGTGTGAAGGTCACATGGAGGCCTAATGATGGCCCACACAGGTTTCACTATGTCCAAAACTTCCGGGAAGGGCTTCAGTCCCCTGAGCTCCTCCCCCTCTCTACATACGAATATACAGTGGGAAGGGAATCACCCAGCTGACTGTGCTCACTTGCACTGAGATGTTGATGAAAAAGACCAACGACTCACTGGAAAATGGCCAAAAGGTTATAAACAGCAAGTTCACAGAAAGAGAATATAAATAGTCCCCAAACTTATAAAGAAATGGTCAGTCACACTCATAATAAGAAAAATGCACGTTAACTTCATTGAGACACCATTTCTCGCTTATAAGGTTGGCAAAAATGCAAATGTTTGACAACACTTTGAGGTATTCCCGTTAAGTTATTCACCCACAGCTCCAAACGCACCCTTCTCTCTTCTGCTTTGTGCCTCGGGCTGGGTGGGGCTGCCAACCTCATCTCTGCTTTGCCAACTGCTCTCCTTGAGGTTCTGCCATGAGGGGGCGCTAGAAGGTGCCTGCAGGTTGGAGATGGGAGAAAGAACTCGATTCTTCCTGTTTACTTCCTGCTCATTTACTGTCCTTGAGAGGATCGCTCTGGTCCTTGACTGACAAAATTAGTAAAGTTGGTGAAAGCACAAAATGGTACCACCCTTATACAGAGCAATTGAATAACATCTAACTAAATTACAAATTCAATTTCCATTTGGCTGGGCCGTGGATCCCTCTTCATTCTAAATGGCCATGTTCCAGAGCATCTATTGCAGCATTGTTTGAAATAGCAAAAAGTGTCCGGGGGATTGGCTAAGTAAACTGGTATATTCACACAGCAGATACTCCACACAGTAAAAATGAAGGAGAAAAATGTATCGTTAAACTTAAAAAAGACAAAGTGCGTAATGACGAATGTAGTGTCGGCTTTTATGCAACTAACAAGGTAAGATTAGACACTACATTTATATTTGCTTACAGCTATAGATAGAAACCCTGGGAAGATACACAAGAAACTAGTGGGAGCAGTTACCTAGATTGTTAGAGGTGGGTGAGAGCGCCGAAACCTAACCACTACACCACCGGGGAAACCTATAGATTATCTTTCAATGATGTGTGTGTAGAAATAGCCTTAGAAGATAATGTCTCCTTCCAGCGCAGAAAACAAGTTTGTTTGCTCTCCAGTAAAATTAAGATAATGTCTTTCTTCAAGGCAAAGCTTGGGCAGGTTTGTTTCTGGCCCAATA
This sequence comes from Lyroderma lyra, assembly GCA_004026885.1. Classification (NCBI taxonomy): domain Eukaryota; kingdom Metazoa; phylum Chordata; class Mammalia; order Chiroptera; family Megadermatidae; genus Lyroderma; species Lyroderma lyra. Next base: position 10,758 of record PVJL010007643.1, on the reverse strand, counting down.
TAAAACATTGGTGGGGTCCTATGCTTAGGATTCCTCACCCACTGTGTGTGCGGCATCCAGATGTGCCTCTCCACATGGCCCACACGGAACTTGGCTGAGCATGGAGAACTAATGTGAACATGAAGCTCATGCTGCCTGCTGTGCCATTAGTAATGAAGTCCTTTGTCTCTCACTTGTCACATGTCTTCTGCTAGTATTCATGAAAAAATGGCAAGCTTACTTGTTAGTTTGTGAGTAGGATAAAATCTTAGACCCTTCACAGTTTTTGATGGGAAAGAAGGGAATGAGATATATGGGGATAAGGAAGGTGAGACTTCTTATTCTATATATTTTTTATATTATTATGTTTTGAACCACATGATTATATTACCTACTCAATCATAAATAACATTTCATTAGAAATGAAAATGTTACTTTTGCATGTGAGTCACAAAACTTCAGAGTTCTGGACCTAGCAAGGGCATTAGAGAGCATGCTATGACCCTGGACTCTTACAGAGAAGGAAACCAAGGCCAACAACATACCCATCTAGTTACTGGAGGATCCTGGATGGACTCAGACTTCCTGACCTTTGTCCAGTTCAGTGTCCTTTCCAGTATCCAGGCTGAATAAGGGAAGATCGTGAGATGTAAGAGAGGTAAAGATGTTGGAAATAGAGGTGAAGATCATGATTTTGACTTCACTATTTCACCTAGAACCAGCCCTACCTGGAATTATTCCACCCAACTCCCAGAAAACTCTCAACATTTTGTTCTCACTATTGCAGAGCATACTCTTATTATAGTCAGAAGCAAACAAAACATTTAAAACTCCTAGTCTGAGCCATCTGACGTGACTTATGTGGAGACTATTGAAAGAGAAGTCATTGAGATATTCATGTACGCTGTGTTTGTCTCTCTGGGTTGCAAGTAAGAAATCTCTGTGCTCCTGCACCTCCTGGGAGGCTCATAATACAGGCTGAGAGTAAAGGTTACTTAGGGACTGTCAGTCTTCTGGGCCTTTGCCTTCCAAAAGCTGGAGAAGCTTAAGGGGATCATGCAATGGGATAGAGAAGGAGAGGGGCACCTCATACAGAGGAGCCTGTGGAGTTCCCCTAGTCAGTGGGACCTGCAGCCCCACCCCCAGAGGTGACAGGACCTCCCAGAGAATGGCCACTTAGTACACTTGAGTGATACAAAGTGGGTAGAGGGTGGGTGACCTACTATCCTAGTTGTCCAGAACTAAAGGGATTCCCAAGACTAAGGATTTTCAATGATAAAACTGGAAAGTCTTGGGCAAATTAGGAGAAGTTGGTGGCCCTAAAAGGTGGGGCAGAGATTCCAGCTGAACCACTGTGAGAGCCCCCTACTCTAAGCTATAACCAAGAGGAACTAAAAGTTGTCCATCAACTTTCAGATTCTTGTGCCATCTCAGGAGAGGGACCCCCCCTATTGGAAATAGGGACTCAGGGTCAGACATAATTTGATTTAAAGCAAATAATGGGGTTTGATGTTTCTTCTCTGCCAAGAGTTATCTGCCTATATCTTTCTGTCTCTATGTCAAGATTTCCTCCCCTCTATTCGCTCCACAATAGACTGAATGAGATCTCCTGGTGGCTCAATGACCATAGGATGACCAAGGATAGGCCTGAGCATGTGGCTTCTCTCTTAGCCCCAAGCCTATAACCTGGTTTTTGTGTCAAAGAGATGCTGCCCTCCAACTTTCCTTCCCCATCATTGAGTGTGAGAGGGAACCTCACAGGGCAGTTAGGGGCTGGGGGGACTCAGCTCACTCTCAAAAGCTGGCTGCATTTCCACCACCACCTCCCCACCCCCAGGGACCCTGCCTCACAAACACTCAAACAGGAGAGAATTTCTTGGCAACTTTTGTTCACTCAGATAACTGGCTGGTCCACAGAATGTGCCAGCACTCAAAGCAGAAATCACTTCAGTGTGTGCTGTTTGTTTTCTGAGGTTTGGTCTAACACTCATAGGCTGCACCAGTGGCACTGAGCTGTCAGAAGGCATTAAGGCACCAGCCAGGCATCCCCACATTCTAGGGAAGGTGCTCACCCAACTCTCCTTCACAGAAGTTGCCAGAATATCACTGCCTGGGCAGGCCAGGTGAGAGAGACTACCACAGTGCTCAGCTCCCGGAATACCAGCTGGGACAATGACTGTGAATGTGTTCTGTGAGGGAGCCCTTCAAATATATTTAAATATCATAAATATTCACAAGATTTCTGGTCAAGATGGTAGAGTAAGTAAATGCTGTACTTGCCTTCTCTCATGACCATATCAAAATTGCAACTAAACTATAGAACAACTGTCATCGAGAATTACCCAAAGTCTAGCTGAACAGAAGTTCTACAACTAAGGACATATAGAAGAAGCCACTTCAAGACTGGTAGGAAGGGTGGAGATGTGAAACGGGCTGGTCCCACAACTAAGTTTTACTATTAAAAATCTTAGCTGCAGAGGTCTCTCCCAGAGCAGCAACTGGTCCCAATCCCATACCAGGCTCCCCAGCCCAGGGTTTCAGTGCCAGGCAGAGAAGCCTCCATAACTTCTGATAGGGAAAACCAGTGGAGATTATGGCTGAGTAAGATGGAAGACAGCTGGAATCCCTAGCATACATCTTAAAGAGCCCATACATGGACACTCCCTGAATGACTCACACGCTCTGAGCTTCAGACTGGGGCAGCAGCTAAAATGTCACCAGGGACATACAGGGAGAAATTGAGTTGCCTGGCTTCAGGGTGAGGGCTGGAGGAGCAACTTTCTCCCATACAGAAGTACTGGCAGAATCCATTGTTTCTTTGTTGAGCTCTCCCTGCTCCTTGCGTGCAGATGCAGGCAGCCACTATATCTGAGCCTCCATCAATCTAGCTAACATGATTTATTCACCCTGCCTTGGTGATTCTAAAACCACACCCAACCAAATTGCAGGCCCACCCAAGCTACTTCCAGTGGCTTTTCATAGAAACAGCCTGCCTTGGCTGCAGACTTTCCCCAAATCTCTCAAAGGTTTAAAAAAAACAAACAAGCAGCATCTGGCTTTGTCATGTCTTGTGTCTCTGGCTGAACAGTCCTAAACCCAGCACTGGGTACAACTGGCCTTGGTTCATGGCTTGGCCATGCACAGCTCTAAGCACAGCACAATGGAAGACATCTGTGGATTGATTTATGGCTCATGCCAAGTGACCCTGGGAAAGGCACAGGTAATAGCTAAACTTGGCCTGCAGCAAGTCCCCTCCCAGGAGACCCCAGGGCTGGCACACCCAGTAGCCAGCTTCAGACAGAGCCAAAGCATCACCCAGCCACCTCCAAGGACTACACACCAAAAGGGAAGACTGGGAAGGCACATAGCCCTGCTAAAGAGAATCTTGCTCAATAGGATGAGTCCCTGCACAACAGCTCCTCCACTGTAGTCACAGCCAATCCTTTCAACAAATAAATCCTAGGGTCAATTCCTCCCATTGATGCGCAAACAGCAAACAAGGCTCAGCTACAACAGCAGGGCACACACAACCCACACACAGGAGACACCTGGAGCACCCGGCCCTGGTAACCAAGGAGTCTGTGCCACTGGGCCCCACAGAATACCTACTACATAAGGCCACTCTATTAAGACTGGGAGATATCACAGTCCTACCTAATGCATAGAAACAAACACCAGGAGGCAGCCAAAATGGGGAGGCAAAAAAACATCCCAAATCAAAGAAGAGAACAAAACTCCAGAATAAGAATGAGCAAAATGGAGACAAGCAATCTACCAAATGCAAGGTTCCAAACCCTGGATATGAGTATGCCCAATGGTCTCAAGGAGAACTTCAACAAAGAGATAGGAAACATAACAGTGGAGACAGAAAACACAAAAAAGAACCAGTCAGAAATAAAGAATACAATAACTGAAATGAAGAATGCATTAGAAGAATCAGCAGTAGATTAGATGAAACAGAGGATCAAACAAGCAATTTAGAAGATAAGGTAGCAGAAAACACCCAATCAGAACAGAAAAAAGAACAAAGAATCCAAAAATCTGAGAACAGTGTAAGGGGCCTCTGGGACAACATCAAATGTATCAACATTCTCATCACAGGGGTACCAGAAGGACAGAGAGAAAGCAAGGAATTGAAAACCTATTTGAAGAAATAATGATGAATAAGGTGATGGAAAGAGAAGTCACATTAGGTGGTGAACTTATTATACATCAAGTGGACAATGCACTGTAGAATTGTATGCCTGAAACCTATGTAATCCTTGCTAACAGATGTCACCCCAATTAAGTCTAACAATAAAAATGAATTAAAAAAAAAAAGAAATAATGACAAAAAACTTCTTTAATCTGGTGAAGTCAAGCCCAGGAAGTACAGAGAGTCCCAAACATGATGAACCCAAACAGCCACACACTAGGAAATAGCATAATTAAAATGTCAAAAGTTAAAGACAAAGAGACAATCTTAAAAGCGGCAAGAGAAAAGCAGGTAGTTACCTACAAGGGAGTTCCCATAAGACTGTCAGCTAATTTCTTAACAGAAACTTGGCAGGCCAGAAAGGAATGGCATGAAATCGTCAGGGTGGTGAAAAACAAGGACCTACAACCAAGATTACTCTACCCAGCAATGCTATCATTTAGAATCAAAGGACAGATAAAGAGCTTCCCAGACAAGAAAAAGCTAGACATTAATCACCACCAAACCAATATTACAAGGAATGTTAGAGGGACTCCTTTAAGATGAAAAAATACCAGGGCTGTCCAGAAAAAATCCAGCCATAAATGCCTCTATTTCTCATATTACATGGTCGGATACTTTCCGGACAGCCCTCGTATATATAAAAAATATGAACAATAAAATGGCAATAGCTACATATCTATCAACAATTACTTTCAATATAAATGGATTAAATGCTCCAATCTAAAGATTTAGAGTGGCCAAATGGATAAGAAAATAAGACCCATATGTATGCTGCCTACGATACTCACTTCAGATTAAAAGACAGACAGGATGAAAGTAAAGGGATAGAAAAAGATATTTCATGAAAATGAAAACAAACAAACAAAAAATGTGGAGTAGCAATACTTATACCAGACAAAATAAACTTTAAAGCAGAGGCTGTAACAAGAGACAAAGAAGGACCCAGTAATCCCACTTCCGGGTATTTATCCAAAGAAACCTAAAATACTACTTCAAGGAGACTTGTGCATTCATATGTTCATTGCAGCATTATCTACAATAGCCAAGACATGAAGGCAACCTGGTGTCCCCTAATGGATGATTGGGTAAAGAAGAGGTGGTTCCTCTATGCAATGGAATATTACTCAGCCATACAAAAAGAGTGATATCTTGCCATCTTTAATAACATGGATGGATCAAAAGTAGATTGTGCTGAGTAAAGTAATTCAGAAAGAGAAAGACAAATATATGATTTCATTTATAAGTGGAATCTAAAGCACAAAATAAACAAACAAAACAGAAACAAATTCATAGATACAGAGAAGGTTTCGATGGTTACAGAGACTATTTCAACAGTTGCCAGGTAGGATGGGATTTTGGGGTGGATGAAAGGGGAAGGGATTAAGAAACAGAAATTGATGGTTACAAAATAGTCATGGGGATGTAAAGTAAAGCATAGAGAATATAGTCAATGATATGGTAACAACTATGTATAATGCCAGGTGGAGACTTGACTAATCAGGGGGATCACTTTTAAAATGATATAAATGTCTAACCACTATGCTGTACATCTGAAATTAATATAAAATAATGTTGCATGTCAACTGTAATTGAACAATTAAACAGGGAAAGGGGAAAAAGGGGTTCAAATTGCCAGGTATGAAACAAATAAGCCTTGGAGACGTAACATACAGTCAATAATATTGTGAGAGCATGGTACAGTGTCAGATGGTTGCTGGACGTACCATGGTGATCACTACTTTGGGTATATAAATGTTGAGTAACTATGGTGTACTCCTGAAACTAATATAATACTGTATGCTAGCTATATCTCAATCAAAATCTTAAAAGGAATAAATTTTTAAAATATATAAATCTTCACAGATGCCATTGAATCTCCCCCAAGACTTGCAAGGTGGCATAACCCACGTGTCACCTAGGGCCATCTGCCCCTTAAGATGCAGACCTGATGGGCTTGAAACCCCCTCTCCATGGCGTGTCTGGTGCCCATCCCACGACTTCTCGGAGATTCGCATTATTCTGGCCTCCTCTGGCTCCAGTTCCACTGAATTGTCCATTTATCTGGATTTTGTTGCTCTTCCTACGATGCCTCTCCAGCACTGACCCAGAAGTGGGATGACCTTTCCCCCTCTGCATCCAATCAGGCATACAAGTTGAGTATAGAGATTTTTCTGACGATTCATGGGCACAGCAAGAAGCACACATCTTACTCTAAGCTGCAGAGAGAGCAAACAGTGCACTTAGAAGTTCCTAAGAAGTCTCTGGGTTATTTCCTCTCCCTGAGCTTCAGGTCCACGTTGTTCCACCTGCCTCTCCCCTAACCCCCTCCCTGCCTTACCCCCACCAGCAACCCCTTATGCAGACTAGGGTGGTTCTCTATTCCTCCTCTTCCTGCAGCCTCCCCTGAGGACTTCCCCCCACCCCAAGTGGGGCCGTGTCGGTGCTGTTGTCCCAGAATCCCCCAGGGCTGGGTCCTGGCTCGCACACAGCAGGCGCTCAGCATGCATTCGGTAATGGACTGAACGAAGGAGCAGACTCTGCACACCAGCAAAGGCCATGTTTGTCCATCCCAACGTCCCTCTTTCTGCAGCCACAACCACCTCAATGGTCATTTTTCTGCCCCACTTCCTCATGAAAAATTTGCTGTGGGAGAAATCACATCTCAACTAGATGTTACCCAACAGGAATCCAAGACCTACCTGGTGGCCCCCACCCTGGCTGACCAGGCTTTCACCCCACCCTGGAAGAAGCCCTTCCCGCTGACTCAGGAATTCCTCCCAGCCCTGCCACTTCCCCCTCTGCTCCAGGTTTCAGGGAAACAAGAAGAGCTCTGCCCCATAACAACATCAGGGACCTGGTTCCAGGTGACCAAACTCCTGTCATGAAATGGAAGGAATGCAGGGCCCCATGTCCGAGCCACCACTTGGATGAGGCCCAGACCCAGGCGTGATTCCAAGGATCCTGGTTCCGTGTGCAGCACGCGTGCCATCCCTGGGCCATGGTTCAGTTTCTCTTCCATCAAACAGATTCAGCCTCTCGCTCCCTTTAACTGCCCTGCAGGGAGGTCAGCGGGTCAGTGAAATAAGAAATCGGAAGCACGTCGTGCTTCTCAGAAGACAAGTGCCACAGTCGGAGAGAGATTCACGGCCATAAATTGCTCTGTCTGGGAGATTTTTATGTGGGTGTGAAGTTTAGGATTGGAGGGAGAAAAGCACACCTCATTTCACAGAGCTATTATGGGATTTTCTCAGTAGAAGCAGACAGTCTCTGCACAGCCCTGAAATGTTTTGACAGCTCAGGCAAATCCTCAGGAAAACCTGAGACCAGAGCGTGCCAATGAGGTGCTTATCACTCACGGCCCACACCCCCTCGGTTGTCCCGGGAGCTTCCCCCACTGGCTCCCGGGCAGGCCCAGCCGCCACCTTGCCCGCGGGGACCAGCTGCACAGGGCCTGGTTATGAATCAAGCTTGTCCTCCTGTTACAACGCGGGAAAATGGGATGATGAATTCATTTCCATCACCACACTGCCCATAAGTCATGACTTGAAGGGCCCTTTTTTTTTCTTTTGGAGTTTCCAATGACAAAGATTTCATTATCCGAAGCAATAATTTTTAACCAGAGCAATGCGAGATTTCACTCTACCTGAATTAGGCCCATATGTGAGAGGGAAGCCCAGAGAACGTCAGTGTCTGGAGTGGCAGAGGAGCGGGATGGCTCCTTCTTTGTTCTCCCCCAAACCCCATTGTTTTCTTGTTTTCTCCCTGTATGGGTACTCACTCTCTTTGTTCTGTCTCTCTTCTCTTGAGCCAATCCATCTCCTTGTGCTCTACACCCCCCATGACCCTCTCTCCCAGGGGGTAGGTAACCCCAAGTCCCAGTGACAGCCTCCGTGCCCTGACTTTCTCTGTCCCTTCTGCCTGCCTGCTCTGTCCCCCAGCTCCAAACCCCACTCCCCACAACATCAGAGCCCAAGAGGGACAGAGTTGCCTGTCTTAACTCTTCATCTGAGAAGATGAATCCACGTGATTTTCAAACAGAGCCGAAGGACTTTCTGTCTAAATGGAAAAGCGATTTCAAAACCACTGCAAGAGAGAAGATCCCCAGGGGGTGGCTCATTCAAATGCTCTGGATGTGCCACCTTCTGCCAGGCCCCACCTGCCTCCCTGCTCATTTTCTCACTGAGGCCCTATTTCTCCAAACTCGAAGCCTGAGGTCATAGGAAGTGTAAGTCGAAACCTAAAGAGGGGCGTATGGAGACCTTCAGAAGCTCAGGAGGTGCAGGACAGGACCCTCGGCCATCAGCCCTCCTGAAAAACACTAGTTTTCTTTGGGGATTTCTTTTGGGAGCTGGTCTGGCCTGGGAAGACTAGGAACCCAGCCAAGAAGGGTTTACTCTGGAGTAGCATTGGGGTGCCTCTGGCATCCACCACTGTCCACATCCCCCACCCACAGAGCCTCCCTTTCCACCTTCCTTGCCATCACAGCCCTGCAGGCAAAATGCTCTCCTGTTAAAGATGCTGTCCCCATCAGTCTAGGACAGGCCAGGGGACAGCACTCATTTGACAAGCCCTAGGTGAAACCTTGGTGTCAAATTTGAAGCAGCCACATGCAGCAGCAAGTCTGAGTTTAAATAGCAGCTATTATGTATTGAGTAGTGACCAAGCATAAAAGATAAAATAAATGCGTAAGCTACGGCTCACTTTCTCAAATAATGAATGCAAGGTATGGCTGAAACTGGATTTCTCGAACTACCAAAAATGCCAGTGACCCACCTACACCCACCACACCTGGGTAGAGTGACTACCAAGAAAGAGGCCCAGAAAGTTACTTCAGAAATTCACGTGAGGGAAAGATCACTGGAGGTTGGAGTGTGCGTGCGTGGCAGGGAGTGTCTTAGTAGAAGATGGAAGACGTGATCCTCAGTAGGTGGAGAGCCAAGCAAAGGGCCTGCTGTGGGGGCAATCAGGGCATGCATGTGCAGGTAGTCACGATCCTGGAGGGTTCTGGAGTGTGACAAGCAGAGAAGCAGAATGTCCTCCTGGAGGAGTGGGAGTGATGTTAGGGAATTATGTGGCCCAACACTTGAGCTTGGAACACACAACCAGAAGAGCTGGGTCTCACAGTAGTCCCCAGTCAATCACAAAGAATGTGCCTGGAGCCCTTCTCTGTTCCCCCAGTTTTCAGCCACCACTATGCGTGAGTTAACCCCACCACCACCACCACCAAATGCAGTTACAATGGGCTTGGGGGTTAGGAGAGAGGAGGAGAGAAGTTCAGAGGGGTGGTGCTGGCCTTGGGGCTGCCTCTAGTGTACTCCCTGGCTATGACCCCTGGCCCCATTGCAGGCCCATCACAAATTCCTGCCTTAACAACCTTACCAAACACCATATGTCATGAAAATGAAAATCTGGAGGAGCAGGTGGAGGTATGAATGGCATAAGTGTACACCAGAGTGCTCTGAGATTTGTAGACAGTGGGTAAGCTTTTATTTAAAAAATAATAATAATAATGGTAAAATTCACATAATAGAAAATTAACTATTTTAAAGTATACAATTCAATGGCATTTAGTACATTCACACTGTTGCACAACTACTACTTCTATCTAGTTCCAAAACATTTTCACACCCCAATATGAGACCCTGTACCCATTAAGCAATCACTTCCTAGTCCCCTTCCCCCAGCCCCTGACAATCACCAATCTGTTTTCTGTATCTATAGATTTGCCTATTCTAGACATTTCATATAAACTGAGTTGTTGACTTTAAAAATAAAATAGCCAGTTATGTTATCAGCAAAAATGGCTTTATTCAGGAATGGCAGAGGAATTGCAATTTGGGACATGCAAACTATGGCAAACCATAGACAAGTAAAACAAGGAAGAGAAACCATTACTTTATTGAGAAAAATGGGAGTTGGGAAGGGTTGTTATAAATCAAGTATCCATTGGAGGAAACTGGAATTCTAAGTATAGTGGCTTCCTATTGGCTGAGTCATGGCAACTTCTCATTGGCTAGGTCTGTTGCTAGGCAAGGAGAAAACCTTCCTTCCTCCTGCTGGAGTAGCAAAGCAGATGTTTTCCTGTTGGAGTCCGACAGCCCCCGCTTCATGTCTTCCTGACCCTATTTTCAGTGACGTTTCCTTTATTCGTTTTCAGAATCATACCATATGTGACTTTTAGTGTCTGGCTTCTTCACGTAGGACAATGTTTTCAGTGATTGAACCCATATTGCAGCACGTATCAGCACTCCATTCCTTTCTTTTTTTTTTTTTTTTTTTTTTTTTTTTTTTTTTTTTTTTTTTTTTTTTTTTTTTTTTTTTTTTTTTTTTTTTTTTTTTTTTTTTTTTTTTTTTTTTTTTTTTTTTTTTTTTTTTTTTTTTTTAGTGTATCCATATTTGTTTATTAATTGTAACAAATATACCATATTAATTGAAGTTGTTAATAGTAGGGGAAACTGGGTATAAATTCTCTGTACTGTCTTCACATTTTTCTGTAAATCCAACTATTCTAATATAAAAAATTTATTTTTTAAAAAAGAAGCTACATATGGATCTTATATTGGATAGCAGATCCAACTACT
>PVJL010007642.1:50011-75671 GCA_004026885.1 Lyroderma lyra | reverse complement strand
AAAAAAAAAAAAAAAAAAAAAAAAAAAAAAAAAAAAAAAAAAAAAAAAAAAAAAAAAAAAAAAAAAAAAAAAAAAAAAAAAAAAAAAAAAAAAAAAAAAAAAAAAAAAAAAAAAAAAAAAAAAAAAAAAAAAAAAAAAAAAAAAAAAAAAAAAAAAAAAAAAAAAAAAAAAAAAAAAAAGAAGGTCAAAAATCAAGAGCAGATTAAGCCCAATAAAGAAGAAAATAAATAATGAATATAACAGCAAAAATTAATAAATTAGAAAATGGACAGGCAATAGAAATAAATTAATGAGGTTATCATATGTCCTTAAGTTTTCATGATCTACCTAGTGTTAAATTTTCACCACTTCATGAAGAACACAGAATATTTACAAAAATAATGATCCATTTACTCAGACTCCAAAACTGTTAGAAATAAATTTTTGCTATTTGTAAAAAAAAAGTAATACTAATGATCCATTTACCATTCCTCAGTGGCCTTTATGCTATAGTTGTCACATATAATTCATCTACATACATTATAAACTCCACAAAATAATGTTATAATTTTTGCTTCAATCATTCATATGTATTTTATAGGAAGTAAGTAGAAATATAATCTTGTGTATGTACCTGGATATTCAAAATTTCTGATGTTCTTTATTGGCTCCTTCTGTGTCATTTTTCCTCAGCTTGAAGTATGTCCTATAGCATTTAATTTAGTGCATGTCTGCTAATGACAAATAACCTTATGTTTGAGAATATTTATTTCACATTCATCTGTGAAAGATATTTTTAATGGCTACAGAATTCTGGTTTGATATTTTGTCCTGTCAGCACTTTCAAGAGGATGTTACATTGTCTTCAAGCCTCCATATTTATGGATGAGAAATCCATAGTTATATGAATGAGACATGTACTATATGACAGTGGTAGCATTTCAAGTCTTTGGGTAAATGACTGCCTTTTCATTAAGTGGTCTTGGGACTGTTGAGAATCCATGTAAACAAGTGAAACTTTATTTCTCTCTCACACTTTATAACACATCAATTCTGTGGTACTTATTTAGATAATCAGAGAAGACAAATTCATCATAAACCTGCATTGGTGCTATGGAAAGCCCAAGAAATGATGGAGGTCATTGGTGGGTTTGTTAGGCAAGGCTGACTCACTAAACAGGAGTTGGAAATTATGGCCCACAGAATAAATCTGACCAATGACCTGTATTTGTAAGGCCTAAAAGCTAAGGAAAGTTCTTACATTTTTAAAGAGTCACTAAATATACATATATGCAACAGAGACCACTTATGGCCAAAAAGACTCAAATAAGTCACCATCTGGCCCTTTCTAGAAAGTTTTCTATCTTCTGCATCTAGGACTGCAAAATATCCTTACCAACATTATTTCATAGTTACAGAAAGAACATTTTCTAAGAACCTCATTGTGGTCAAATATGTACTTGCTCTTCATGGGCATTGCTTCACTGAAGTAATCATATGATGGTCTCCCGTGGTTCTCAAACTTTTTCCACTTGTGTACCCCTATTAAACCCATTTATATAAATTGTACCCCTTGTTTTTAAAACAGCTATTTTTAAATACTTTCGTTCAGTGCCTATCTTATTATAAAATGGTGAAAATAAGGTAATAAGTTAGGAAAAAAATTACTACAGAAAAAGTAAAAACCACATATTTAATTTCACAATATTCATAACACAGTTAAATATTGATAATGATGATCAAATATTTAAACATTAAGTAAAGAAACTACTTGGAAAGAATCACAATTAAATACAACACACTTACTTTTTATTTCCTAAGCAGTGTATCCCAGGGGTTTGTGGTAGACTATTCAGGGATACGCAAAAAAAATAATAATTAGTAATGGTGAAAAAGCAAGTGAAATAAAAAATGCAGGGGAGTTCCCTGGTGGTGTAGTGGCTTGGGGTTTCCGCGCTGGTGCTGTTGGCGCTGCGGCCTGGGTTCGATTCCTGGCCAGAGGAGGTACCCACATACCAAAAAGCAAAAAAAAAAAATGCAAATCATTAGTTATGGAATAATAAATGTTAAGTTTGAATCAACGTTCATGGAGAAATTTCTAAATCACATTACAGAATGATGATTGGTGAGGGCGTGGCTATGAACCTTTCCCCCAAACTGCTCTTCTACCAATCATTACACACAATTTCAGAACAATCCATTTGCAACATTTGTAGAACTTTCCCAAACATATAAATAAATGTGTAACCAGACTGTTTGATTAGTTTAGCTATTGACTGAGTAAAAGTAATGTGATTTGCTTTGGCTTATTTTCTGTAACCAGTAAGATTTGGGCTTGATGGGTTGTTGTCCTCAAGTGTCTTAACCATGGCAAGTGATGAGGTTATTGCTTTGCTGTTACAATACCTGGTCTGTCTCTTGGCTGCCTGCACAGAATTGCAGATTTCTAGTTCCTTGAGTGGCTTATGAACTAACTCCTTGTCACACCCACAGATGACTGATGGAATATGTTACCCTCTTGATTTCTCTGGATTTCACTCCAGGATAATGTTCTAACAATGCTGTTACTCTTAGGAATGAAACTATACTTGGTGCAGTTCAAACTGAATCCAAGTTTCCATTTCCTCAAACTTTTGACCTCTCATGTCATTTACTTGCTTATCTTCAGGAAGAGCTCTTGTGGAAGTGAATAATTTATTTTCTTTATGTTGTTAAATTTATTTCAGTGACATTGATTAGTAAAAAAATTACATAGGTTCCAGGTGTACAACTCTGCAATACATCATCTATATCTTGTGTTATATGTTCATCACCCAGAGTCAGTTCTCTTTCCATCAACATATATTTGAGACTACATCCCTTCTCTCCCACAACTCTCCCCCAATACCATCAGAAAGCCACTGACCACTAAACTATTGATTGTGTCCATTAATTTTTGCTTTTTTTTTTGCTTTCAGCTTTGTCTTCCACAAATGAGTGAAATCATATGGCTCTTGGTTTTTTTCTGTCTGGCTTATTTCACTTTGCATGATGGTCTCAAGTTTCATCCATGTTGTCATAAAGGGCCTTATTTCATCTTTTCTTATGGCTTAGTAATATTCCATTGTGTATATGTACCACAGCTTGTTTAGCTAATCATCTATGAAAGAACACTTTGGCTGTTTCCATGATTTGGCCACTGTGAATAGTGCTGTGATGAACATGGGGGTGCATATATCTTTGTGGCCTAAGGTTTTCAAATTTTGGGGTAGATACCCAGAAGGGGAATTGCCAGGTCATATGGTAACTCTATTCTAATTTTTTGAGGAACCTCTATACTGTCTTGCATAGTGGTTGTACCAGTTTATATTCCCTGCAGCAGTGGATGAGAGTTCCTTTTCCTCCACACCCTCTCCAACTTTTGTTATTCCTTGTCTTGTTGATAATAGCCATCAGGCAGGTGTGAGGTGGTATCTCATTGTGGTTTAGATTTGCATTTCCCTAATAGCCAGTGAAGTTGACAATTTTTTCATATATCTGTTGGCCATTTGTATGTCTTCCTGGGAGAACTATCTGTTGAGTTGCACAAGTTCTTTATATATTTTACATAATAGCTCCCTATGAGAGGCATTGTTTGCTAATATTTTCTCCTATTTGGTTGGCTGTCTCTGTGCTGTGTTGATCGTTTCTTTTGCTATGCAGAAACTTTTTAATTTGGTATAGTCCTATTTATTTATTTTTGCTTTTATTTTCCTGCCTTTGATGTCAGGTTTATGAAGTTCTCCTTGAGCTCGAGTTCTAAAAGATTAGTATCAATGTTTTCTTGTATACAGTCTATTGTTTAGGGTCCTATGTAGTGATCATTAATCCGTTTTGAGTTAATTTGGTATATGGTGACATTACACATTTCAGACTCATTCTTTCGCATGGGGTTTTCCAATTTTCCGAGCACCAGTTACTGAAGAAGCTTTTTTTCCCCGTTGTATGTATTTTGCTTCTTTGCCAAATATTATCAGTCCATATATTTGTGGGTTTATTTTTGGGTTTTAGATTCTGTTACATTGGTCTGTGGGCCTATTTTTATGCCAGTACCAAGCTGTCTTGATTACTGACACTTCACAATGCAGATTGAAATCAGGGAAAGTGAGACATCCAGCCTTAATTCTTTTATGTAGACTTGTTTTGGCAATTTGAGGACTTTTGTAGTTCCATACAAATCTGATGATTCTTTTATCTATTTCCTGGAAGAATGTCTGTGGGATTTTGATGGGAATTGTGTTAAATCTGCATATTACTTTGGGTAATATAGCCAATTTATGTTGATTAGTCCAATTTATGAACACGGAATATCTTTCCATTTCTTTGTGTCCTCACAAATATATGGACTAATCAATTTGCAATAAAATAGTACTGTTTTTGTTTACAAAGGAAGAGGGATGATGTAGGTGCCTCAAATATGGTCAAGGTTTGGGATGGAATGAGGCATAAGCTGCAGTGAGAAGATACAGAGAAAGGGCTGAATTTTAGGTATTGGACCCATATCTTCCCCTCACCCCTCACACACATATTTGAGTGAATGAAGGCTGAAAAACAGTTACAGCTTACCCCTCGGATGTTCTCTTTTTGCGATGCTCTCCTCTGCCTATATTTCTTGGTATGTGGAATGAGGCTTGTAATAGTACCTTACCTCATAGGGTCATTCTTATGGAAATGAAATGAATCAGTATTTCTAAAACACTTATGACAATACCTGGCATATATTAAGTATTCAATATATGTTAGCTATTATAAATTGTCACTTGGACTCCATAGTAAGCCCTCAGTAATTATGAATTTCTTTGACATTTCCTATGTAGAGTTCTTAGGTTTTTGACTAGGGACTTTGTCCCTGGCTTCATCAGCTGTGTCTAACATTTACTCAGCACTTTTTGGTCCCAGTTATCATTACAGCCTTGATGTCGGTGTTGCTATTGCTAACCTCTGGGTTGAGATAGACCTGGCAGTATATTACTGGACTCTAAGTATCCTCTGAAAACACATGAGAGAAAGTAGAACCCTCTCCACCTATAGATTAAAAACAACAACAACAAAAATCTTGTCTCTCACATTACTTGGTAATAATATAAGAAATAATACAGCAATTTAATGTCACCATATACCAAATTAACTCAAAATGGATTAAAGATCACTACATAGGACCCTAAACAATAGACTGTATACAAGAAAACAATGATACTAATCTTTTAGACCTCGAGCTCAAGGAGAACTTCCCCTCTGGTGCAAATATTTGACACAGGGAGCAGAACAACTGGGCCTAGCTCAAAAATGCTCCTCTTGGGATAGTGGTTAAGCTTCCAATCAGCAGGTACAGTGCCCTACCTACTAAAGTACACAGTTCTGTTTGACCAAGAACTTACACAGTTTCCAGATGCTCTCATTCAACTACTTTTCTACCCCAAAATACAGTATTGTTTCAAATGCTGTGTATGTTAGCTATACTGTGCTGCTCATGATCCTAGTTGAACCACAGCTAGTAGAACTGGAAATGAAAGCAGTCCCATATGGGCAGAGCCTTGGTGAAGGATTAGACACCTTCCTCCAAAAGCAAGCCTGCAGGCGCATTGTAGAACTCATTAAAGCAGAAGTTGTCAATTGTATTGCATAATCATACGAATGTGTCCATACAATAACTCCTTTGTAATAAATTATGTACAACTTTTAAAATGAAATGGAACCAGGTGTTTCTAATGGCTGTATCTCAAGAATAATTTCAGTAATTACAAGAAAGTCCCAGCACCAAAAAAGTGCTTGCAAAGATAAGACTGACCAGATAGTGTATACTCAAGTCAGGCCATTTCATTAGCACCTCTCAATATCTGCAGCCCCCCTCCAAAATTCCATGGCACACTTCCTGATTTTATGTTACAACAGACCAGATCATTCATACCAACCCTACTTTTGAAAACAACTTTTAAAGACTTGGATCAAATTTAAGCGATTTTTAAAACAATTGAATATCTGAAAAAGAAGTAAGGTGTTACCTGGCCAAAATAAGGGGAAAATGAGAGATAAATGAGAACTGGAGGTCACTTTTGCCATGTGAATATTTTCCAAATCAGAAAATAGTTAAGACAAGAGGAACACAAACAAAAGATCAAGATATATACAAAGTAGGGAGTCTAACATAAAAGGCTTCTTTCAAAAGTTGACACCCAAAAAGGCTCCACTCCTAAGGTATAGGATGTGGCTCAGCCCTCAGACAGAAATTCATTTTAGGTTCTACTTGCTTGATATGTAGGGAATCCGAAACCTTAAAATTTAGGATAGTCCTCAACTGATAATACCCTCAATAATCCCCAAAATTCTCCATTTGGCAAAGACAAATGGAAATCCCCTGTAGAGGAATGTGACTCCATCCTAACCTAAAGTTATTGTTATAGATAAGTGTTAAAGTATGATAGTCAAAATAACCAAGCATACAAGTAAACAACACACCATGGGCAAGGGCAATTAGAAAAACTGATGTAAAATAAACATACAAATTTGCAGTTAATGGAATTAGTAGACACAGGTCATAAAACAACCATTCTTACAATATTTAAGGAATACTAAAAAAAGGAAATCCCACATCTGGTCAGTGTAGAACAACAAAGAACCATTTACTCTCATGCTTGAACAACCACAAGCTATAAATAAATGAAACAATGGGTATTAAGACACTAAAAATCAGGTTACAAGGGATAGTGACCCTTAAAGATGGATAACAAACAATGGATTCTCCACTATATCCCAGCTTACTACCTTGAAAGAGTGTCCAGGTCTCATCAGTTGAGCCTGGTAGATTCCTTGAGTTGAGGAGATAGTAAGGTATATTAGGAAGAATAAAATGGCTAAAGTTTGCAAGGAGAATACTAGGGAAGGTGTTACATGGAGAGAAAACTTATACCTTCAAGGATATACTCGTATACTCGTATGTGGAATATAAAACTATATCTTTTCCAAGATTGTGGAAAGAACTATAAAAAAGGACTAGAGACAATAGCACCCAGCATTCATACAGGGCCAAAAATAAAACCTATTCCTTCCTGCCAGGCTTGAAAATATCAAAATTCAGGAGCATTGAGTAGAATACTCAGAAAATTCTTGCTTCAGTTGTAGGGAATAATCACTCCTATACTAAACATGGGTCTGGTGCTACTTAATAAATTAAAAGAATCAAACTGTTTTTAAGTAACTAAAATGTATTCTAGGTAAAAGGTAAGAAAAATATTTCTAGAAATACAAAAATGTCCAGTATTCAACAAGTAAATTTTAAAATGTCTAGCATCCAACAAAACATTAGAGGCATGCAAAGAATCAGGTTACTGTAATGCATAATGAGGGAGAAAACAATTGAAATTGACCTGAATCTGACAGAGATGTTAATATTGGCAAAAAAGAAATTAAAGCAACTATTATAACTGTATGTCTGAGTTCAACAAGGTAAAAAGACATGAAAGATATAAGAAGAGCCCAAATCAAAACTATATACATGAAAATTACAATATTTAAAATGAAGACTACACTGGATAAGATTAATATCACCTCAGCCATGACAAAATATTAGTGAACTTGAAGACATAGCTCACTCATTCTCTCTCTCTCTCTCTTTCTCTCTCTCTCAGTTCTATCAAACTATGAGTTCATATAAACATCTCCAATTCCAATCTAATGAAACATGGTTGTATTGTGTTCTTTTCATATTTGTAACTACCTTTTCTGAAAATGAGAAACTTGGCCTCCATTATTCACAATACATTTACTTTTTTGCTTAATACTAGAATTTACAGAAAGTAGTCTCAGAATTGGTAATGTTTAACTATAAAAATCTTATCTGGAATACTGATGCCATTTATTGGAAAGAAGATACTTATCTAAATTTATTTAATTTCCTTTTGCAATTGGCATACTAAACTTTCTATCTCTACTGGAGTCAATTTATTAAGTTGTATTATAATAAAAATTATTCAAACTTTCAAATTTTATTTAAATAGAATTGTATAAAATCGTTTATCTTGGAGTTCCCTGATGGTGTAGTGGCTTAAGGCTTTGGCACTGGCGCTGTCAGCGCTGCAGCCTGGGTTCGATTCCCGGTCAGGGAGCTACCCATATACCCAAAAAAAAATTGTTTATCTTTTATGGCTTTACATTAGATATTTATTTCTCATGACTTTGTGGGCCGATTGGTGATCCTTTAGATTTGGGTGACCTCAGATGATTTCTAAGGTCAGTTGGCAATGGCACTGAATGATCTTGGAAGGTCTCATTCACATACCTAGTGATTGGGAAACTGTGGACTGAATCATCTTAGTTCTCCACATGGCTTCTTCAGTAAATTATCCCATGCTTATTCACATAAAGATGGTCTCAGGGTGTCAAACTCAGCAAGAGAGAGAGAGAGAGCACCAATTCGTAAGCACTTTGAATATACCACATTTGTTTTATAAAACACTACTAGTCAAAGCATGTCTCATAGTGAAGCCTCCATTCAAGGAGTGGAGTAGTAGGTTTCACCTCTTGATGGAGAGAGTGGCAAAGTCACATTGCCAAGAAACACCTTTAGAATTGGAATGATTTGTGGTCAATTTGTAATCCATTACACTTTGTCTGGTTGAGTATTCAGATTTTTCTTTATAGTGGATATAGTCTGTTGGGCATTTAAATAAGACATGAATACCTTATTCTCTGTGCTCACTCAAAGAGAGTTTCATCTTTACTTGTATTTCACTTCTCTACACTTCTTAGATACCAGTCTTCTAATATTGCTCTTTCCAAGCCCCTAACAAGTTGGCCAAGTTATTAACTACTGTCCATGAATAAATATATTTTCAAGGTCGTTTCTCCTTTAAGTGGCCACTTGCAGTTCTGACCAGTAGTGCTATTTCTATACTGCCTTTCTGGGCTAACCCTGAGTGAGGCAGCAATGCACCATTCACTCACTTCTGGCTGTGTACATGCAGACTTATATGTAAACCAATTCTATTATTTACTTTTCTTATTAATTGGTCATAGAAAACTCTATGAGAGTTGAGGGAAAAGCAGGGAAGCACGAATAATGGAAGTCCTAGTCCTCTGCTTATGCAGTTTACTAATGCCTTCCATACTTAGTTAGCTCTGTTCCTATATACTACTTTCCTTTTGCAAGGAAATACTGCTCTATATGTCAAATTTTATGATTTTATGAATTAACAACAAAAACTTCATTATGGGAATTTCAGATTAAATAGTTATTTGGTATTCTGTAATCCAACATTCAGCCTCTACTAGGGCACAGTAGCAAACCAACAGTTGCCTGTCTAATAGAGAGTAGCTAACAACAAAGGGGATGCCTTACTCAAAAATTCTAGTGGTCTGCTCATTAATTCTCAAATTGGGGCTTGCCAGAGTATACATCGAGTATTTTCGTCTGCCACAGAACCTTTGGCAATTCTAATATTCCTGGGTCTGTTGAATCATAACAACCAGCAGTAGGGCAGTTTTATCACAGCATGGCTCTGTTACAGAACCTTCTTTTTCTTCTAGCCTCACTCAAAAATGGCAGTATTATAGATTTCCTGATAAATGGGTTAGGGTAGCAAAGTGGTGTCTGCTAAGTGGTGTCTGTTCTCTACAAAATCCAAAGAAGCCCATGAAGTTTTGTGCTCTTCTCTTGGTCATGAGTGTTTCAAAGTGCAGCAACTTATTTTAGGCCACTGGAACCCTCCCTACTAACTTCGCTAATGAGGCAGGCCCTTAAGTTTGATGGGGTCTATCTCTCATGCTCTGGCATGCATGGGTCTTACTAAGGTATTCAGAGAGACTTCCAGTTTCTGTTCATCAGCTCCAGTTAGCATGATGTAATCTAGCATGATAAATCACTGTAAGAGTTCTGTACAATGATCTATTTGATATTAAAATGATGATGACCCCTCTAGACTATCTATCCTGTGACAGACAGCAGGAAAGTTGACATAGTAAGAAAGTGAAGCAAGTGAAGAGGTTTCTCCTGTTCTCTTGAAAGTAGATTTATTTTATCTATTGATGGGAGTGGGGGAATAGCAAATTCATTTGATAGGTCAATATCTGCACACCAATGAAAGAGGCATTGATTCTCCAGACCCAGATAAAGGGAGTTGAAGAAGGCTCACATTAGAAGAGACATTCTTGTTGGGTTTCCAGGGTTGGATAAAAGTCCTACTAGTTGAGAACCATAGACATTTTGCAGACAAGGAATCAATCTTGTGAATAGAGTTGGAAATAAATGAGGTGTTTGTGGGAACAGGAATAGGTTTGTATGGCTGAATCAGCAAGAATTAGGCCATGCACATGGGCTGGGTCCAGATCTTGGAAGGCCTTCAGAAGACCTGAAGAGTCAGTTCTTCCTTCACCAGGGTCTCCATGCATGAATTTACATATGCCTCCTTTGTGCACCCCTTACACTTTGTACATGACTTTACAATAAAGCAGTTCCCATGTGGTTAAAGGTGTTGGAAAGCAGAGAATAGTGGCATCCATATGAGCCAGCAGTAGGATATACCCACATTGCTGTGTGGACTTCCTCAGACATTCACGTTTATATGGGGCTTTGGGAAATCTATGGAACAGCTTGCAACTAAAAGAAGTCCACCTCTACTCTCCTACTCCTCTCAAATGAACTCCAAGGCTATCTCTGGGCCAAAAGCTACAATAGCCCTTTTGTTTCCTCCCGAGTGCCATGATTATAAGAGCTTTGCTCCTGGACTTGCTGGAGTGAAGGTGAAGGGTAAAACCCGTCTTTTTGGAAACCCAGCAGACTTTGTCTGCTGAGGGATGAAAAATGATCTGAGCAGCTGGATCCATCATCATGGCTCACCCTTTCCAGCCACTAAAGATAATCTTCATTTGCTTGATCTTGAATAGCCTCATGTAGCTGGAAGTTAATCTTGGTCATTAAATTCAAGATCTCAGAGTAAATATTTGTGACTTCATGAGTTTATCTTTTTTTTTTTTAAATATAGAATCCTGTCTGGTTACACTCTCATCCCCACTACAGCCTATAGTCAAGTGGGACAAATGCAGATAAGTCCTGTTTTGTGCACAGTTAAGAAATGGGGAGTTCAATGTGTTTTTACAATGACAGCAATGTTAAAATAGCTCATACTACATTTTCAAATGAAGGGTAGCAGATACATCCTAAAAAAGATACTTTTAGAAAAAATATAAAGAGAGTAATTTACTAAAGTACAGTTTGAACAGATGGTATAATTAACAGCCAACATGTAAGCCATCTTGGGAGCTTATGGAAAAATAAACAAACAGAGCTGAAAAGAAATAGCTTTATACCCCCAAAAATGTTCTTTCATTCATTTTACTAGAAAAATTAGAAAGTCTGTTATGAAGGCTATGTTTTCTTTAGGGATGTTAAGAATGAGCAGGAGGAGCATCTCTTCAAAGCAAGACCATATGCATGCAGGGCTGAGTTCTGAATTCATCTCCTGTGAGTTAAAGTGGGTCTGAACAGTCTAGACCTTCAGTATAACAGACCCTTCCTAAGCACTAAGGACACTTCATTTTTGGTTGTCCTGAAAGGCTTTACATCCCCAGAGGAAGAGAAAGTAGTTAAGAGTTGGGAACCAATTGTGTAACAGGCACTCTGCTAGAAACATTACATGCATTCTTTCCTCTAAGGCTAGCTCACAATGGCCGTGGGAATCATATGTTATAAGGCTAATTTTCCCAATTGGGAAATTGAGATAGGAAAATGAGGACATAATCTACCAAAGCCATAAAGCTCCTTCTTTGTGCAGCTGTCATTGAAACCCTGGCCTGCTGAGTTTCAGAGCTTTTGGGAGAGCCCTTTTATTGATTATAGAGGGAAGAGCCCTGACCAGGACGTCTGAAGACATGAGTATGAAAGTTTCATTTGCTAGCTAGTGCCTTAAAGAAAGTAGCAGTTCCCTTCTGTGCCACGCTTTCTCCAACTTTACAATGTGGGGTCTGTACCACATGGCTTTCAAGGTCCTCATGCAGGTATAAAAAGAGTATCATAATAGCAAGGTGACTTCCACAACCCCGTTTCTGGTCTTCCTCAACTGACAAAGAAAAAGGTGCTTGCACAGTAGTGTAGCTCTAGCCATTGTTCAACCCACCTAAACAAATCTACAAGGGGTTGGCTGACCCTTGGCAGACCTCTTTCCCTACTGCTTTCACCACAGCACACTCCATTAGTGATGACTCATCTCAGGTTGTCCTAGTGTTCTTTTATTTGTCTAACATTTATTGAGTGAGTAGTAATGCTCCAAGCATTGTGCTAAATACTGTGAAAACAATGGTGAGCAATAAAAACAGTGTCTCTCCTCTCAATATTAGACCCATGGGTGGAAAAAATATGAGTAAACATATGATTAAAATATAGAGGGCAGAGTGTGAGCATAAAAGAGGGAATGAGAATTCTACCTAAGGAGTCAGGTATGGTATCTGAGGTAGTTTATGTTGGCACCAAACTAAATACATTTTTAACAACCATCCAGAATCTTAGAATCATCCAGATGACCGAAATTTTTTGGCCTTTTATCCTGACATTTGGTACCACTTATAACTACATGTTGGTTTCCCAGGCCATTCATGACCAAAAGATGGCAATAAGACAATGAAATTTTTTATATTTCAAAACAGCTAAAGTATTAATTAAAGAGGAAAACAACTTCAGTGTTAGTAGTCCAGAAATAAACTTTTTCCCTTGGTCATGTCCTTGTAAATATTTCTGAACTCTTTCATGTGAAGGACCTTCTAATTGCTTCTATGGGTCCTAATCCTAGAGGCTTTGAAATAGTTCCCTTAGCAATTTGGAAACATTTGATACTATGTTCCCTAGCATGTGTGATTCCACCTCTTTCCCTGGGCTTTTAAATAAATGGACTTTGGGGTGTTGCTCTCTTCCACTTAATAAAGGGGATGCTGTTTTTTATTGTTAAATTTATTGGGGTGACATTGATTAACAAAACTGACATAGCTCCCAGGTGTATAATTCTACAGGGCATTGTCTATGTGTTGCATTATGTATTCATCACCCAGAGTCAATTCTCTTTCCATCACCATATTTTTTATTTCCCCTCCTTCCTTTCTTACCTCCTCCCCCCCTTGCCCTGAAGTAACCACTAAACTATTGACTGTGTCCATGAGTTTTTGTTTCTTTGTCGCTTTCAGTTTTATATTCCACATATGAGTGAAGTCATATGGTTCTTTGTTTTTTTCTGTCTAGCTTATTTTGCTTAGCATGATGATCTCAAGGTCCATCCGTTTGTCGCAAATGTATTTTGTCTTTTCTTATAGCTGAGTAATAGTCCGTGGTGGATATGTACCACAGCTTCTTTAGAAAATTGAGAATAGAGTTACCATATAAATGAGCAGTCTCCCTTCTGTATATCTACCCAAAAACACTTGAGAACCTTAGTC
This sequence comes from Lyroderma lyra, assembly GCA_004026885.1. Lineage (NCBI taxonomy): Eukaryota > Metazoa > Chordata > Mammalia > Chiroptera > Megadermatidae > Lyroderma > Lyroderma lyra. Next base: position 62,261 of record PVJL010007642.1, on the reverse strand, counting down.
CATAAAGACTTATATACAATGATGTTCATCACAGTGCTGTTCATGGTGGCCAAGTCATGGAAACAACCTAAGGCCTTCAATAGATGATGGGATGCTGTTTTTGAGTAACATTTGGAATTCAGTTCAGGTCTTTACTAGATGAAAAGGAGAACCACACTGCATGTTCTGTGTTAATTATGACAGTGCTCAGTCTAAGAATTCTTTCCTGGGCTGGAATGATTCATTGGAATATTGCTCCACATCAACAGAAGAAAGAAATTCCTGTAACAACTTAGATGCCTCTCTCCCTGGACACTTACTATTTTGCATCTCACCTTATAGCCACTTGTATCCAAGCATCACCCTCTCACCCCCTACCCATGAGTTCCTGTAGGCAATTACAGGGTTTTGGCTTTCTTGAGATTCTATATACCTAAGGCTGATGCCTTTTATGTAAGAGGTGCTTGTTCAGTGTTTGGCCAATGTCCAAACACCAAAATTATTTTGTGTTCTCAGTAATGTTTTATTGTCAGGTAAAGACTGCCATAAATCATCCTCAAAGGCAACTATCTTCATTGTTTGCTACATGACATCAATATATTTTTTATTATTTTACCAAGTCATAAAAATGTACCCTAAACTTCTTGATTCACATGAGTTGTTTATTTTTTTCTTTAAATATTATATTTGTTCATCTATAGTAATTTTCATGAACATTAACTTCTGGCTTTATGGACCATATGCTTATCCTGTGGGGAGAAAGGAATAGTACAGTTGGTTCTTCAATTCACCATGCTGGACCATTCTTTAGGCCACAATCCAATAAAGAGCCAAAAAGTGTAAATAAAACATTGTAATAATTCCTTATAAATTTATGATAATTAATTTTTACAATTGTTATAGTTTTCAGATCATAAAAGAGAAAGGTTAGAAGACATAATCCTAAAAGGAAGCCAGGATAAAAGACAGATTAAAGGGATAATAACCTATAGTGTTGAGCTCAGTAATGGAAGAACCTAACAGAGGAGAAAGAAAGGTAGTGGGTAGAAACAGTATTCCTGTACTGAATCATTCAAGGATGACACTATTTCTATAAAGGTGATTCTGAATCATTGATGACAATCTGACCACAAAACCAGACCTGCCATATGTTGTTTTAATAGAGTACTTTTTAGAGCAGGTTTAGGTTACAGAAAAATTGAGTATAAAATACAAAGTTTCCATATTCCCCTATATTAATATCTTATTAACTAAAAATTATAATTCACCTTAGGTTTTATTCTTTGCTTTATGCAGTCCTATAGGCTTTGACTAATATATAATATCATATATCAGCCATTAAAATATTATATAATTAGTTTTACTGCCTATCAGCAATGAATGAGAGTTCCTGTTGCTTCCTTCCTTCAAATATATAGATTTTAGATTTAGTTTTTAATTTATAATTACTTAAATACATATAATGTTGAGCATCTGTATATCTCCTTTGGTTAAATGTCTCTTTAGGACTTTTGCCCACTTTGTAATTGGGTTGTTTATTTGCTTATCATTGACTTATAAGTGTATCAAATCATCACATTGCCCACCTTAAACTTACATAATGTTATATGGCAATTATATTTCAATAAATCTGGAAAAAAATGCAAAAAAAAGAAAAACTTTTCATAGCACTGCTTAAACATATACTTTCTGAGAAGAGAATGAATGAATCAAAAACTGCCTGCTGGGGTGGGATGGGACTGTTTTTCTAAGATCAGATCTTGTTTACCTAGAATCGTTGCAAAAGTAACTATTTTCGCTGAAGTAATTCTCACAAATTCTCAACAAACACATTAGGATGAAAATGAACATTAGTTTTAATTAGGTAAATATAGCAGCTGTCTAGTCTTCTATCATGTTTGCATTCCCTCCCCCACTCCAACCTCTGTTTGTATTAGGCAACTCAATTAATTGCAAAGCAGGGGCATGCTCCTTTATGTTCCTAAGGTGGAAATATTACTTTGAGACTGAGGTTATAAATTTTTAAATCACCACAAGACTTTCTATAGTTGAACTTAAATTGTGGATTGTTTTCAACTTAGTTAAATATTTGGGGTCTCTCAGTGCACTATACATTTTTGGCAAATATGAATATTTTAACAATTTGTACATATAATCAAATTGTCCTTTTCTTAATTTACTATTCTGTGTCTTGGATAAAAGACATGATATCTGGAACACTGCAAGCAGAAATATTATTTTAATACTTGTATAAAGAAAGGAAAACTGTGTGTCATGAACTGGCATTTATATTATTATCATGGATGTTAGAAAAGGAATTCTCTTTGGTGGTTTTCTAACATCAGTGTTCAACAGTACCCATATTGGAAGACATCTCTTTGCATATAAAGTAAAAATATATTTAAACAAGGAGAAATAAATGTGCATGATTCACCAGCACAGTTAACTCAAGATTGTCCAGCCTCATAACCACAACAGGTAGGAAGATTTATCACCACAGCTGCCTATGTTGAGCTTCTTTTCTTGGAGTTGAAGGAATCAAACTTCTTTAAGATTAGTAATTTGTGGGGGTGTCGCCAACTACATAATGCTTCTGTTATGAATGAGGTGTATTTTAATGCTGTCCTTCAACCCTAATTTTCATCTATTTTTTTCCTTCCCATTTATACACTGACAAATGTTAATGACTTATATGGTCAGGTTTTCTTTAGTTATTCAAACCTAAATTTTCAGGTTGCTTTATTTGATGGTAATGTGGCAACATCACAATGAAGGATGTGATGAAATAGCATTTTAGAACATGTTCACATGGATAAAACCCAAGCAAATGAGAAATTCCGTATAAAGGTGAAAATAGAAAGAGAGGGAACTAACATTTCTTGGGTGGCTATAAATGTGCCAAGTACTGTGTTATGTCCTTTTAAAAATATTTTTTTAATTTTTTAGTCACAGTTGACATACAATATTATGTTAGTTTAAGGTGTAAAAAATATTGAATAAACATTTATTTAACTTAAGGGATGATCACCCCAATAAATCTAGTACTGATCTGACATCTTACATAGTTATTAAAATGTTATTAACTATATTCCCTATGCTATACTTCACATCCTCATGACTATTTTGTAGTTACCAATTTGTACTTCTTAATCCCCTCCCCCTTTTCACCCAATTCTCCAATCCCCTTCCCATCTGGCCACCATTAAAATGTTCTTTGTATCTATGACTTTGTTTCTGTTTTGTTTTGTTCATTTCTTTTGTTTTTTAGATTTCACACCTAAGTGAAATCATATGGCATTTGTCTTTCTCTGTCTGACTTATTCCACTCAGCAAAATACCCTCAAAGTCCATCCAAGTTGTTGCAGATGGCAAGATTTTATTTTTTTATGATTAATATCCCATTGTACAGTAGACTTTTAGTTAACTGGCACCCATGGGGGTTGATAGATGCCAAATAAATGCAGATGCTTTATTAACCAGAATTAAAGCAACCAGCACTCTCAAGCAACCAATTGAGTACTTATTAACAGAGTCTACTCTATGTATGTACTTCTTCATCTATTTATCTATTGATAAACACTTAAGTAGTTTCCATATCTTGGCTATTATAAATAATGTTACAATGAACATATAGATGTATATATTCTTTCAAAGTAGTGTCTTGGGTTTCTTTGAATAAATACCTAGAAGTGTACTTAGTGGGTTCTTCTTTGTCCCTTGTCATAGCTATGTCTAAAGTTTATTTTGTCTGGTATAAGTATTGCTACTCCAGTTTTTTTTAAATTTTCATTTCTACTTTCATGAAATACCTTTTTCTGTCCCTGTGTGTTTTTTGATCTGAAGTGAGTCTCTTGCAGGCAGCAATTCTAAGGGTCTTGTTTTCTTATCCATTGAGCTACCTTCTATCTTTTGACTGAAGCACTTAATTCATTTACATTTGAAGTAATTGTTGATAGATGTGTAGTTACTGCCATTTTATTATTCATATTTTTTGCTTTTTTTTTTTCCTTCTTCTTAAAGAAGTCCTTTTAACATTTCTTGAAGTACTGATTTGGTGGTGATGAACTCCTTTAGCTTTTTCTTGTCTGGGAAGCTCTTATTTGACTTTGGATTTTAAATGATAGCTTTTCTGGACACAGTAATCTTGTCTGTAGAAACTTGCTTTTCATTACTTTGGATATTTTCTGCCAATCCCTTCTGGTCTGTAAAGTTTCTGTGGGAAAATCCACTGATAATCTTATTGGAGCTTCCTTGTAGGTAACTAACTGCTTTTTCCTTGCTGATCTTAGGACTCTCTTTGACTTTCACCTTTGACATTTTAATTATGCTATCTATGTCTTGGTGTGGGCTTCGTAGGGTTTATTTTGTTTGAGATTCTGTGCATCCTGGGCTTGTGTATCTATTTCCTTTAGCAGGTTAATGAAGTTTTTCATCATCATGTCTTCAAATAGGTTTTCAATTCTTTGCTCTCTTTCTCTCTCTTCTACTTCTGATACCCCTTTGATGCCAATGTTCATATGCTTGATGTTATCCTAGAAGGCCCCTAAATTATCCTCTACTGGGCTTAGAGGTGTCTGGGAGAGGCTTAGCAGCAAACCAAGTCTGTCTGCTGCTAGTGCTGGGTTTAGGACGACTTAGCAAGAAGTATGGGACACACTGAGCCCAGATGCTAACATTTTGAGGTTTGTGAATATTTAAGAGACTTTAGGAAATTTCACAGTATGAGCCAAAACATGTCATTTGTATAGAAAAAACACTGGAATCGATTTGGGTGGGCCCACAATTTGGGTGAAGCAGAGCCTCAAGAAATCACCAGGCCTGGGTGAACAGTGTTAGCTAGGTTAATGGAGACTGAGATATGGCACCTGAAGTCTGGGTGGTGGGAGGGCTCAACAAAGAAACAATGGCTTCCACCTGCACCTCTGGAAAAAAGCTGCCTCTCCAGCTCTTGTCCTGAAGCTAGACAACTCAGTTTCTTCCCATATGTTCCTGGCACCTTTCAAGCTGCTGCCCCCATCACTGGAGTTCAGAGTGTGTGAGTTTTTCAGCAAGTATATCCATGTGTGATTCCTTTAATAAGAATGCCTGGGACTCCAGCCCCATTTCATTTCACTTGGTCACAATCTCTGCTGCTTTTCCCAGTCAGAAATTATGGAGACTTCTCTTTCTGGCTCTGGAACCCTGGACTGAGTAGCCAGATGTGGGACTGGGTTCCTTGTTTCCCATGTGGGACCTCTGCAGCCAAGTTATTCCACCTGATTTTTAACTGCCAGATGTATTTGTGGGACCAGCTAAATTTGAGTCTCTGCCCTTCCTACTAGTCCAGATGTGGCTTCTTCTGTATTTCCTTAGTTATAGGATTTCTATTCAGCTAGACTTCAAGTGATTCTCAATGATGGTTCTTCTGTAGTTCAGTTGTAATTTTGAGGTGTTCATGGCAGAAAGGGAGCACAGGATTTATCTGTTCCAACATTTTGACAAGAACCTTTCCCAGAACCTGTGCTGGGTTCTTTATTGAAAGTTTCTCATTTGATTCTTGAGCAATCTTAAAAGGATTTAAGTAATATTTCCATTTTATATATAAGGACATTGATTTTTTCAAGACTGTATGATTCCATTTATATGAAACGTCCATCCATAATCAGCAAATATAAAGAGCAGGTATGATAAACCAGCTACTGATGACCCCAAATCTCCTGTTTTTTGTTTCTCCATTTGAGCATAGGTTTTATGGAGTCCTAAAAGAATATAGTTAGACCAAGCATTGCAACAACTATACAATTTGTAGGGGTATAAAAAAAAAACACTTTATTAAGAAATTATTCACATACCATATAATTCGTCCTTTTAAATTGTATCATTCAATGGTTTTTAGTATTTTCACATATTTTTGCAACATCCTCACAGCCAATTTTAGAATATTTTATCACCTCAAAAAGAAACCCTGAATAATTCTTCTATCACCCCATATCAGCAATACACCCTCCAGTTCTAAACTGTCACTAATCCACTTTCTATCTCTTTATATTTGCTGATTGTGGGTGAACAGAAATCATACAGTATGGATCCATTTGTGGTGGTTTCTTTCACATAGCATAAACTTTTCAAGGTTCATCCATGTTGTTGCATACATCAGTGCTTCACTCCTCCATATAACTGAATAATAGTTCATTGATGAACATACCATATTTTATTTCTCTACAACTTACAGGGGTTTGATGCTATGTCTAAATAAGAAAAGTCTAAGGTGTTTGAATCATAAATAGTTTATCTGTTATATTATCTACCTAAATCATTGAGTCTTTCCTATATATTTTTAGTCTTCTGGGAACATATGTCTCCAAACATTGCCTTGTCCAACCTCATAGTTTCTGGTAACCATTGTATTTGTGACAGCATTTCAATTAATCAGATTTTCTTATACCTATATTGAGGTGGAGGATCTACACATGTTTAAACTTTTGCAATTGAAGACAGAAGACAGAACAATTGAGTAAAATGTGAGATTTTAGTAAACCAACCAGATGTTTGATTTATTTTATCCCACTTTTACTAGTTTGGTTTTCACTAAATTTATTGGTTGTTAGCAACAGATAGGTAACTTTACATATTAAGATGTGTCTAAAATGTCAGCTAGAAAAATGGTTAAAAAGCAAAAGTAGTTCAAGACATTGACTTGATATCATAACTGATTTTTTAAATTTAAATTTACCAAAAAATGTATGGATATGGCAGCCAATTTGTTTAAAAACTGGTAAAGTTATTTTGTGGGGAGATACAGTATATATACAAAGATAAAACTGCTACTTATTTCTGTCAAAATTTCAGTCAATCACACAGTTATGTCATTTTATGAAAGTAATAATGCTACTTAATTATATGTATTATTGAATTGTCCAGAAATATTGACAAAATATAACCTAGTTTAAGTATCCTTTTTCAGGATCTAATAGCCTAAACAATTTAATCAGATTTACCTTGCCTTATTAGGTTTTAAGATGAAAAAAAAAAGGAAAGACTATTTCAAGCAATTTTAAAAATGTACAATAAAGTCTAACACATTGGTACAATCCCTAAAAATCATGGCTAAATAAAACAAATGACTCATTTGTATTTATCTTTAATTGTAGAATATAAGTACTTTGGGAAACTATTTTAAGCCCTAAAACCACGAGTGTGCTCACAATAGTGCATACAGAAAGAATAGTACTGGGTAGAACCACCATGACAGTCCATTATGAGAAGTTTTTCAGGCTGTGAATAGCATTTTCTTGTGATCTACACTTTATTAGCACTTGTCACACAAGATGAATGAAATTAATACACAAGATAGGGTTTATAAAACCATAATCTACCAATTCTTCCTCAGACCTCATTTTATATGCAACCACCCTCTTTGAACTAAATGGTAATAGACCCTCAAATCCCATGTGAGATTGATTCTCCCTAATGATAAGATTATCTTTTTGTTGTTGTTGTTAGACTTATTGAGGTGATATTGGTTAACAAGAATTATGTAAGTTTCAGGTGTACAATTCTACAGTGCATTGTCTATGTGTTGCATTATATGTTCACCATCCAGTGTCAGTTCTCTTTTCATCACCATATATTTGGCTCCCCTTCTTTCCTCTCCCACCCTTCCCTCTTCTTCCACCCACTCCCACTTGCCCCTAGGTAACCACTAAACTATTGACTGTGTTCATGAGTATTTTTTTCTTTGTTGCTTTCAGTTTTATATTCCACATATGAGTAAAGTCATATGGTTCTTGACTTTTTCTGTCTGGCTTATTTTGCTTAGCATGATGTTCTCAAGGTCCATCCATTTTATTGCAAATGGCAGTAGTTCATCTTTTCTTATACTTGATTAATATTCAATTATGTATATGTACCACAACTTCTTTATCCAGTCATCTATTGAAGGGTACTTTCACTGCTTCTATGTCTTGGCCAAAGTGAATAGCGCTGCAATAAACATTGGGGTACACAAGTCTTTGCAGACTGAGGTTTTTAAAGTTTTTCGGTAGAAGCCACAAAAAAGATTACCTGGTCATATGCTAACTCCATTTCCAGTTTTCTGAAAAACCTCTATACTGTCTTCCATAGCAGTTGTACTAATTTACATTCCCACCAGGAGTGTGTGGGAGTTCCTTTTATTCCACAGCCTCTCCAGCACTTGTTATTCCTTGTCTTATTAATAATAGACTTTCTTATTAATAATAGACATTCTAACAGGTGTGAAGTAGTATCTCACTGTGAATTTCATTTGCAGTTCCCTAACACTAATGAAGTTGAACATTTTTTCATATGTCTGTTGGCCATTTGTATATCTTCGTGGGAAGAGTGTCTGTTCAGGTCTTCTGCCCACTTTTTAATTGGGTGGTTTGTTTTATTGTTGTTGAGTTGTGCTAGTTCTTTTTATCAGATGTGTTGTTTGCAAATATTTTCTTTCATTTGGTTGACTGTCTCTTTGCTTAGTTGATGGTTTCTTTTGCTGTTCAGAAGCCTTTAGTTTGATATAATTCCAGTAATTTATTTTTGCTTTTACTTCCCTTGCCTTTGAGGTTAGGTTCATGAAATATTTCTTGAGCCCCAGGTCTATAAGTTTATTACCAATGTTTTCTTCTATTCAGTTCATTGTTTTGGGTCTTATCTGGAGGTCTTTTATGAATTTTCAATTATTTTCAGTATATGGTGACAGTTTAAAGGTCAGTTTCATTTTTTTGCATATGGTTTTCCAGTTTTCCCAGAACAATCTATTGAAGAGGCTTTCTTTTCCCATTGCATATTTTTTGCTCCTTTATCAAAAATTATTTGTCCATATATTTGTGGATTTACTTCTGGATTTTTTACTCTATTTCATTGGTCTGTATGTCTATTTTTCCTCCAATACCAAGCTGTTTTGATTATTGATGCTTGGTAGTATAAATTAAATTCAGGGACCATGACATCAGCAACCTTATTCTTTTTATGTAATATTGCTTTGGCAATTTGAGATATTTTGTGGTTCCATACAAATGTGATCATTTTTTAAAAATCTATTTTGTGAAGGTATGTTTGTGGGATTTCAATGAGAATTGCATTAAATCTATATATTACTCTGAGTAATATGGTAATTTTAACAATGTTAAGTCTTTCTATCCATGAACACAGAATACCTTTCCAATTTTTTGTGTCCTCTTCAATTTTTTTAAAAAGTGTCTTATAGTTTTCTGTGTATAAGTCCATCACATTCTTCGTTAAGTTAATCCCTGTCATTCTTTTTGTTGTGATCATAAAAGGTATTTATTCTCTTATTTCTTTTTTTGAAGATTCATTATTTGTATATAGGAATGCTGTTGATTTTTGTATATTGATTTTGTATCCAGCTACTTTACTGTATTCGTTTATTGTTTCTAATAGTTTTCTGGTGGAGTTTGGAATTTTCTATAATAAAAGATAATGTCATCTGCAAATAGGGACAGTTTGAATTCTTCTCTCCCAATGTGGATAACTTTCATTCCTTTCTCTTGCCTGATTACTCTGGCTAGAACTCCTAGTATTGAATAGCAGTGGTGACAGAGGGCATCCCTGTCTTGTTCTTAATTTTAGGGGAATGGGTTTTAGCATTTCCCCATTCAGTATGATAATAGCTGAGGGTTTGCCATACATGGCCTTTATTATGTTGAGGTACTTTCCTTCTATACACATTGCATTCAGTGTTTTGATCGTAAATAGTTGTATCTTGGTAATGCTTTTCCTGCATCAATTAATATGATAATATGGTTTTCATCTTTTATTCTGTTTATGTGGTGAATCACATTGATTGATTTGCTTATGTTCAACCGTTCTTGTGCCCCTGGAATGAATACCACTTAATCATGATGTATAATCTTCTTGATGCATTGTTATATTCTATTTATTAATATTTTGTTTAGATTTTTGAATCTGTGTTCATTAGATATATTGGTCTACAGATTTATTTTTTTGTGTTGTCTTTACCAGGCTTTGGTATTAGGCTAACATTGGCCTTGTAGAATGAGTTAGGAAGTATTGCCTCTCCTCTAAGTTTTTGGAAGAGTTTGAGGAGGATAGGCATTAATTATTCTTGGAAGGTTTGGCAAAATTCATTTTTGAGACTGTCTGGTCAGGGGCTTTTGCCTTTGAAGACATTTTGGATGATTGTTTTAATACTTTTACTATTGAATTTTCTATTTAGGTTATTCAGTTTTTCTTGGTTCAGTCTATGTAGAATACATGTTTCTAGGAAATTTTCTATTTCTTCTAGCTTGTTAAATTTAGTGGCATAAAGCCCTTCATAATATTTTCTTATGATGTTTTGTATTTCTGTGCTATTAGTGGTAATTTCTCTTCTTTCATTTTTAATGTTGAATATTTTTGCCCCTTCTTTTGTTTTTTGGGTAGTCTAGGCAGGGGTTTGACAATTTGGTTGATTTTTTCAAAGAACCAGCTCTTAGTTGCATTAACTTTTCCTATTGTCTATCTGTTCTTAATTTCGTTTAGCTCTGCTCCAATTTTTATTATTTCTTTGCTTCTGCTGATTTTGGTTTTTTTCTGTTCTTCTTTTTCTAGTTTTTTAAAGATGGGATGTTTGGACATTTACTTGTAATTTTTCTTGTTTTTTTAAGATAGGCTTGTGGTGATATAAATTTTCCTCTTATTATTGCTTTCACTTGTCCCAATAATTTTGATAGATTGTATTTCATAGTTTCTATGTATGTTTTAATCTTTTCTTTTTTTCTTTGATTCAGTAATTTTTCATTAAGATATTGTTTAATCCTCATTTATATGTAATTTTTTCTGCCTTCTTTTTGCATTTAATTTCAGATGTCAAAGCTTTGTGGTCCGAGAATACATTTGGCATAATTTCAATCTTCTTGAATTTGTTGAGGCTAGTTTTGTGTCCCAGCATGTGGTGTGTTCTTGAGAATGTTTCACGTGGACTAGAAAAGAAAGTATAGTCTTTTCTTTTTTCCTGTTGAATAAAATGTCCTGTAAATGTCAATTATGTCCAATTGATGTAACATGTCATTTAAATCTGTCATTTCCTTATTTATTTTCTGTTTGGATGGCTGTTAAGGGGGTGTTTAGGTCCCATACAATGATTGTTATTTTTGTCAGCTCCCCCTCTCAAATCTGTTAGTAGTTGCTTTGTATATTTTGGTGCTTCCTGGTACAAGGTATATATATTAATTTGTGTCACATCTTCTTGTTGTTGTATTGTCTCTTTTATCACTATGAAATGTCCATCTTTTTCTCTTGTTATCTATTGTAACTTGAAATTGTTTAATCAGATATTAGTATAGCAACTCCTGCTTTTCTATAGATACCATTTGCTTGTAGTATTGTTTTCCATCCTTTCACTTTGAGTCTATGTTTGTCCTCATGGCTGAGATGTGTCTCTTGAAGACAGAAGATGGATATGTTCTGTTTTTTATCCAGTCTGCTACTCTATGTCTTTTATTGGTGCATTCTGTCCATTTATATTTAGTGATGATTGATGTATGAGGATTTCCTATGGCCATTACTTCTGTTTTTAAAAATATATTTTTTAAATATAAGGTGATAGAAAGAGAAGTCACATTAGGTGGTGAACTTAGTATACATCAAGTTGACAATGCACTGTAGAACTGTATGCCTGAAACCTATGTAATCCTTGCTAACAGATGTCACCCCAATAAGTCTAACAATAAAAATGAATTAAAAAAATAAATAATTAAAATAAAAATATATTTTTTGTTTTTGTCCCAACTCTATTCCATTTATTCTACTTTTTTTTTCAGGTCAAAGAGCCTCCTTCAGTATTTCATTAAATGTTGGTCTTGTGTTGGAGAATTCCTTCAACTTCTGTATGTTTGAGAAAGTCTTTATTCCTCCTTCATATTTGAAGGATAATTTTGCTGGATAATTTATTGTTTGCTAGATATTGCTTTCTTTAAATATTTTGAATATTTGATTCCACTTCTTCTTGGCTTATAGAGTTTCTGCTGAGAAGGCTGATGGTAGCCTGATGGGTTTTCCTTTAGATGTTATAGGTTTTTTCCCCCTGGCTGCCTTCAGCATTGTTTCTTTGTCTTTGTTTTTTTTTTAATTCATTTTTATTGTTAGACTTATTGGGGTGACATCTGTTAGCAAGGATTACATAGGTTTCAGGCATACAATTCTACAGTGCATTGTCAACTTGATGTATAATAAGTTCACCACCTAATGTGACTTCTCTTTCCATCACCTTATATTTAGCTTCCCCCCTCCTCTCCCACCCCCTCCCCTTTCT
>PVJL010007642.1:0-49911 GCA_004026885.1 Lyroderma lyra | reverse complement strand
GTCATTTCTTTCTTTCTTTGCTTTCAGTTTTATATTCCGCATATGAGTGAAATCATGCAGTTCTTTGTTTTTTCTGTCTGACTTATTTCACTTAGCATCAGTATAATGTGTCTTGAAGATCTGTTAGGGTCTAGGTAGCTAGTGGACCTATTTTCATTTTGAATTTGCTGTTCCAGATCTTTCCATAGGTTTGGAAAATTCTTATCTATTATTTGTTTGAGTATAATTTCTGTAGAGTTTTTTCTGCTCCTTCTATTATTATTCTAATATTGTTTTTTAAATAGAATCAGATAGTTCTTGTAGATTTCTTTCAATCTTTTTGACTCCGTAGTTCCTATCTTCTTCTTTTTGTTTTGTTTCCATGTTCCTATCTTCAATATCACTAATTCTTTCCTCTATCTGGTTGGCCCTGTTTCCTATTGCAGTATTTCATTTCTCACTTCTTTTATTTTGTTATTTATCTCTTGAATTTTCATCTCATTTTTTCTTAAAATTTCAATTACTTTGTTAAACTGTTTCTTTTTTTCATGAATTTCATTTCTGAGATCATTCATTTCAGCTATGGTGTTCTGCCAATATATTTTTATTTCTGTGAGAGCCTTTAGAACTGCAGCCTTGTATTCTCTATCACTTAGTTTCTAAATTTCTACATCTGTGTTGGATCCTGGCCAGTCATTAAATTGTATTTTCCAAGAGAGGCTTTAGGGATCCCCTCTCTGGTTGCCATATTGCCAAGCTCCCAAGAATTATCTTTTGTAATAAAAATATGTTATTTTAGAAGTACTATTGAATATATTATTCTTATTTATACTTACAATTTTTACTTCAAGTATTCTAAATATAATACATATCAATAAATGTTTCTCAAATATTGTTCTTACAAATATTAAATTTTTATCACATCAATATTTCATAAAAAGGATAAACTAAAATTGTTATTCTTTCCCATCTGTTTTTTGCCTGGTTTTATATGTGCTCTTTAGAAACACCTTCTGGCCATTTTTGTTCCAGGTCTTCATAAACATTTTTAAATTGAGCATTTATGTTAACCTTGGAGGTCAAGGATAAGATGGTGATTTCTTTGCTCCTTCCCATGAGATCTTATATACATTATGTAACTTACCTAATCTTTTCCATTTTGTTTTGGCCAACTAGGTCCCAATGACTTCTGACATGCCACATTCACTTAGTTTCTAAATTTCTACATCTGTAAGATTAAAAAAAGAAATGAACAAACAAATAACCCATGGACACAATCAATAGTTTAATGTTTATTTGGGGACGAGTGGGTTAGGGAGGGGAGAAAGGGGAGGGAGTGGGAGAGGAGGGGGGGAAGCTAAATATAAGATGATGGAAAGAGAAGTCACATTAGGTGGTGAACTTATTATACAACAAGTTGACAATGCACTGTAGAATTGTATGCCTGAAACCTATGTAATCCTTGCTAACAGATGTCACCCCAATAAGTCTAACAATAAAAATGAATTTAAAAAAAAAAGATTCTTTTATGGTGATTTTCCAATCTTCTTTCTGAGTGTTTTTGAATCCTAAGGTACTCATATGTTTTGTTGTGTTTTCTTTCCTTCAGCATGACTGAGGGCTTTGCCTCTGACAATTCCAAAGAGATCTCTTCTTTCTTTTCATGGTTGGTATTGCCGTGGTGTCTTGTTGTAGAGCAGACACTAGGTGACACTGGGGGGACAGCTTTGGGTGAGAGGAGAGGTGGTCAAGTCATATCTGCAGCCTCTATTTGTGACTGAGGGTGGCACTGTTTGCCATCTCCCCACTACCTGCAGTTCATTGAGGAAACCGGGGAAGAGGTAGGAGGCTGATGGAATGCAACCTGAGGCCACTCATGCTGTCAGGGTCAGTGCCACAATATCAGCCTTTCTTCCTTCTCCTGAGCCTACATTTTTACCCAGGACTGTCTTTTTGTGTTTCAGCATTCTCATGACAGTGGCACTTGGCAGTGTTTTCAAGCATTGAGAACTGCAGTGCTACAGCTGGGGGCAATATTCTTGTCTAGGGCAGTTCAAATGCTTTGCTCAGCTTCTATGCCACCCAGGGCATGGCCACAGACTTGGTGTTTAACACTCTGTTGCTAGGTCCAGCTCACCCAAAGTCTTACAGGGTCTCCACCACACTGGCCTCCACTCTGATCACCACTGGGCCTTCCTTCTGCCTGGTGTTGTGCTGCTCCTTAGCCAGTTTTTCCTGATTCTTTTCTAGTTTCTTCAGTTAGCTAAGGTTGGTTCAGGTTGTGATCTGTCTCTGCTCCCTCCCTTCACCCCTGCTCACCCTCTTCTTTAAACTTCAAGTATTTTCTTGCAATGTGTGGAGTTTTGAGGATAAAGAGTTTGAGAAAACTGACAAAAGTTTGAAATACGTTTTGAAGCAAAGGAGGAAAGTTGATTAGGATAGGCCTACAGATTTTCACGAAGTTGAGTGTGCATCTCAATCACCTAGAAGGCATGTTAAAGCAGAGAATGTAGAGCCTCACCTCTGAAGTTTTTGATTCAGCAGGTCTGAGGCAGGACCCAAGAATTAGTATTTCTAGCAAGTTTACAGGTAATGGCGATGCTGCTGGTCAAGGGGACAACATCTTGAGATACACTGCGTGAGGGATATAGAGAGCAATTGCCAAGAAACATAAAAAGAGCTCAGTTGAGGTTTAATACAAACCCACAGATTTTAGAAATGTTTCTCAAGCAGGTTTTAGTGGCTCAGGAGTGGAAAATTAGAGAAGGTAGCTGGTTGAGTTGCTGGAAGTGTGCTGAGCTGCAAAATGAAAGGCAAGCAAATGAAATGAAATGCAAATTAATAGAAATTAAATGAAATGTCAGCACTAAGTTGGTATTCAATAAATGGTAGCCTGGTCATCAAAAAGACAGGAAATATAAAGTGCTGGAGAGGATACGGAGAAAAATAAAGCCTTGTGCACTGTAAGTGGAAATGTAAACTGGTACAGCCATTATAGAAAACAATGTGGAGATCCCTGAAAAAAATTAAAAATGGAACTACCATGTGATAATGCAATCTAACTTCTGGGTGTACACGTATATCTAAACGAAATGAAAACAGGGTAGGAAAGAGCTATCTACACTGCGGTGTTCACTGCAGCATTATTCACAACAGCCAAGATATGGAAACAACTTGTGCCCATGAATGGATGAGTGGATAAAGATGTGGAAAAAAAAATATATATATATATGGGAAAAATGCAATGGCTCAGGCTCTCACCGAACTTCCAGTGGAATGAAGTGCACCTGTTAAGTAACTATGACTTGCACTTTCCCAGGTTACAGCTATTTTGTTGTTTATACATCTTATGAACTCGCTTCTTGGCAGCCTGCCACTTTTGTTCTCCTGCCTATATAAGGGATGGGACTCTTTGGGATGGATCTATGAGCAAGAAACTATTGAGGGTGAATTTCTGTGTGCCATCTTTTTGCTGCCCTGCTTCTGGAATAAAGGCTGTGTTTCAGTTGTCTGTGGTTCTTTGGATTTCTTCTGTCTGCCCGGGTCCAGTGCAAACCTCTATGGCCTTGGTCATTTGCAATACACTTAGTGTCTTTAAAAGGAAAGAGGGGTCACATTAGGTGGTGAACTTATTATGCATCAAGTTGACAATGCACTGTGGAATTGTATGCCTGAAACCTATGTAATCCTTGCTAACAGATGTCACCCCAATAAGTCTAACAATAAAAATGAATTAAAAAAAAATAAAAGGATCCACAGCAGCCTAATGCACTCTTGGAGGGTGGGATTCAGGGGTGGCCTGCCACGAGTATGTGGTACTCCATGAAGCCTGTTCATTTGGAGAAGGCTCTCCAGGCTCCAGGAGAGACCTTCAACTAGGTGAGCGAGTACTCTAATGGTGGCTGGGGCCATGGGGTGGCTCTTTCTCGCAGGCTTGCAGGCAGAGTCAGAGGCAACCCTGCAAGAAGCAGTGAGAGTCAAGATGCCCCAAATTGAGCTGGACCTGATGAAGATGCAGGTACAAGATATGAAGGAGACCAAGCATCTCCACGTGCTCCAAACCAAGCTGGACCTGCTGAAGGTGCAGGTGCAGGCTGTAGAGGAAACCAGGAAGCTGCTGGAGGAAGAATACTGGAGGTTGCAGTCAGGGTCAGAGAGGGGGTTTCCCATCATTATGTCAGATTCCCTGGGGAAGGAGGGAAAAACCACCCACACTATTGTGATAGACTCCTCAGGGGAGGAAGGAGAAGCAGAGCTATGATTTTGCTCTCTCTTTTCTGTTCAGATCGCTTGTGGTGATCCTGGCACCTTATGTGGGCCACACCATTAATGAGGCTGCTACAATGGTGGTGAACGTGAGGGAAGCAGAGATCAGGTGCATGCAAAAGGACATCCATATGGTACCTAAGAAGCAGCCAACAGCCAAGAGAAACAGACCCCTTAGGGTGACACGAACCCAAATATAGGTGGATCTAGTATCCACCAGGGTCGAAAGGGCCACAGGGCCTGAAGCCCTACCAGTCAATGATGGCTGTGGGGGACAAAGGAGCCCTTGCAGTCAATAATGGCTGTGTGTGTGTGTGTGGGAGGCTAAGAAGCCCTAGTAGTCATTGGTGGCTTCGGGGACAAAACATTCAAGTGACCCTGGTGCATACAGGCACTGAATGTTCTCTCTTGTACTGGAATCTAGAGAAGTTCTCTGGAGCCTGAATAATCATTGATGGCTGTCATTGCCAAGGTTTCCAGGCAGGGCAGGTTTCGGTGGTGGTACACCCAGTTGAAAAAACACACGCAGAGCCAATATAGGGGTAGAATAAACATGCTAGCTAGCAAGCAAGCAAGCCACTTTATTGCACACCTGGGACTATATATACATATTCAAACAAAAGTGGCATCTTGCCACATCTGCCCAGTAGCAGTTGTTTGGGTTTTCATGGTTACATAAGGCAGTACATGTGCAGTAAATATCAGCGTCAGGGATTCCTCAACCCCAGGCATGGACTGATTATACCAAGGTCAAGCCTGGGCGGAGGGCCTGGCTTTAACTCTTTTCAGTAGGCCTGGCTATAATTCTTTACAGCGGGCTTGGTTTTAACCTTTTGGGGACTGACAATGTCTATAGTGGGAATGGGCAAAGCATTTGAGTGAAACCCACAGACATTTCATTGGGGATAGGCCATCTGCCATCACAGACATATAGGGTTTATGTGTCACCCATCCCTGAGTATATTGTGGGGTTGGACATTTTGCAAGGGCTGTGGTTGAACACCACAGCAGTAGAGTTTTGCCTCCTAGTATGGGTGGTGAAGACAGTGGTGCAGGGACATTCTGTGAATGCACATTTGCAGTTGTCCCCTTCCTGACAGATTGACAGATTGTACACATCAAGCAGTACAAGCTGCTGGGGGGGGCATGATAAGATAGCTGAGACAATACTAAAACTGGAAAATGTGGGGATAGTACATCCCACCCACAGTTGGTATAACTCCCTAGTGTGTCCAGTGAAAAAGCCAGATAGCACCTGGTTAATGATGGTTGACAACTGAAAAGTAAATAAGGCAGTGCTGCCTTTGCATGCAGTGGTCCCATCAGTGTCGGACTTGGTAGATTGTCTGAATCAGGTTTGGGACCTATCATTGCTTATCATGCTAATGCCTTCTTCTCTATTGACATAACCTCAGAGAGCCAAGATCAATTCACATTCATGTGAAAAGGTTGGCAGTGGACTTTTACAGTTCTTTCCCAGGGGTACTTGCATAGCCCTATGATGTACCATGGACTGGTGGTAGTGGACTTGGCACAATAGTCCCAGGCTAAAAATGTATGTGTGTACCATTACATTGATGATATCATGTTAAATGGTTGACTCTCTCGCAGATCTAGAAGGTGTTGTACCTGCTCTCTTAACCTACCTGAAAACATGTGGTTGGGCCAACCCTCTCAATGGACTTCTGTCACTTTTTATCCTCCCACTGAGGCCATCTGGTACAATACTGGTACTGGGCAAAGCAGCAAATGGGTGGAACTGTTACCAGAGAATGGGGCCCTTCTTAACATGGTGTCCATGTTCTTGGTATCTCAAGCAAATAATTGAACAAGATACACACCAAAGTATAGATGTGAAACAAAGAGAAAGTTTATTGAATGGGAATGTATACTCCTAAGTGGCTCAAGAGCCCCAAATAATGAGGCTTTAGTAGTTTATATTTTCTTAGGTTGTAAGGAGTTATGCCTATCTGGGTATGAGATCTTTTGATTGTGCAAGTTTCGTCCTAGATTTCAGCCTGTCATGGTATTAATGAACTTCTGGGCATATGTATGATATTATAATAATGGTATAATGAGGCTTAGGTGAAATGAGGGTCATTGTAACCCTTACTGTGCTGGCATTAGGAACTGACTTTAACTGGTGGACATTTTGTATCCTATAACTTTCTTCATGTGAAAATAATTTCTCTTGTGAATGTCTAATTTGGGGTGGGGATTCCTGAGAAAGAGAGGGGTATTATGTTGGTGACTATTCCAGCAAGGTGGGTACCCTGGGAGGGGTCCTGAGATCTCCCTATTTTATCTACTTACCTCACTTTTCTCTTGAGAGGTGTAATTCCCCATAAATCTCTATAGGAAACTGAGAGACAGGAGGTCTCCTTTTCTATATCTTCTTCTTGCTGAATGTGGCCATTTTCCTTACCTACTGGGGATTCATGGAGCTCTCACCCTATCTGATCTAAAAAGGGAGGGGGTGTTGGGATCCACCTGGGAGACTGTGTTGACTTCTTTGATCAGGATGGACTGGAAGCCTTGTTGGGGAATTATTTATATCATAGTAGCCTCTAGAGGAGCAAAAATAAATTCAGTTATTATTTTTCAAAGCATTTGTTTCCAAGAAGTAGGCCTCAAAGTCACTGACATAGGGTGGCTACATGATGCATTGAGCCTGCAACCTTCTCTTGTGGCTTAACCAGTCTATTGGGTGATGTTACCTGCCAGGAGCAGGGCCCAGAACAGCTTGAAAGAGCCTGGAGTGCATAAATCACAAGTTACAGAATAATTGTTTAAAGCAAAGCAAGAGGTAGAAAGGAGACATTCTGCAGTTCAGGATAGGAGTACTTTATTCTTTAAGGCTAGAAACTGGGGAAGATTGATTGAGACGGTGATTAAGATTAAGGACCAGGAGAAAGGCAAGGCTGGAGAGCTAAGGAACTAAGAAAAGGGGACTAGAAGTTCCTACAGTGAGGGGCTCTCCCATTTGGCCCGCAACAGAACTATAGGTTACATGGTTAGTGGTTATTAACAAGCTCTCACCATCGGTAGTCTATACCAACAGCTGGGCAGTATTCAGACGGTTCCTGTCAGAGACATGGAGCAATGGTTGCATTGACATCAACAACTCCTCCATGCTAGACAAAAGCCTATGTGGGCAATGGTAAATTCTTGGAACTTGCCTATCACTTATGCTGATATTTTGCTGTGGTATTTGGATGCAATGTAACACTTCTTGCACAGGGACCATCACAGAAGATTTCTGTCATGTAGATGGTGAGGCAAGAAACTCTAAAGGGGTGATGGAATGTGGCAAAAATGGAATGGTTCGAGCTCTCTTGCTGAGCTTCCACCAGAATGACTCACACCTGTTACGTAACCATGACTTACACTTTCTTAGGTGGCAGCCATTTTATTGTGTATGCACCTTATGAGCTCACTTATTGGCTGCCTGCCATTTTTGTTCTCCTGCCTATATAAAGGGATGGGACTCTCCAGGTGGGAGCTAGGAGCTAGGAGTTATTAAGAGTGAACTCTCAGAGGTCATTTTGTTGCTGCTTTGTGTCTGGAATAAAGACTAGTTTTCTGTGGCTCCTTGTTTTTTATTCAGTCTGCTCAGATCCAGTGCAAATCTCCCTGGCCTCAGTTGTTTGCAATAAAATATACAATACAATATTCAGCCATGAGAAAAAGGAAATCCTGATGTTTGCAACAACATAAATGAATCTTGAGTGCATATTGTTAAGTGAAATAAGTCAGACCAAGAAAGACAATACTGCATTATTTCACTTAAATGTAAACTCTAAAAAAGCTAAACTTGAAGAAACAGGGTGAAATGGTGACCACCATGGGCTGTGAGTTGGACAGAATGGGGAAGTGTTGTTTAAAGTGTACAAACTTTCAGTCAGAAGATGAGTAAATTCTGGGGATCTAATGCATAGCATTGTGAATATTCCAAACAATATTGTACTATATAGTTGAAAGTTGCTAAGAGAGTAAATCTTATCTGTTCTCATCACAAAAGAGAAATGGTGATTAAGTGATGTCATGAAAATATTAGCTAACACTCCAGTCGTGATCAGATTGCAGTATATAAGTGCATTAAATCATCACGTTGTACATCTTAAACTCATGCCATGTTATGTGTTAATTATACCTCAACAAAGCTGGGAAATTAAATAGATTATATAATGATAATGATAGATAGATGATAGGTAGATAGATAGATAGATAGTAGCTATTTCTCCATGCCCATGTAATGCTTTTGCCAGACTCTGCTACCCACTCTGGAACTGACTTCATAGTGACACAGACTGCTCCTGCCCTTTTTTCACTGAAATCATAATAGGTATGCCCTCAATTGTTGTTGTAGACAGATGACTTCATATATATTGCCTTATAAATCACTGTGTTTCAGTTTGCCCCCACCAATGCAAAAAAGTGTTCACATTAAACTAAGTAAATAACTGTTACCTTCTGAATGCTCCCAAACACTTATTTGTACTTGTCTAATATCAACTAAGTGTTGCTGCCTTCCGGTTTCATTATGTACATCTTTTGTTCTCTGTCCTCAAATACAGGAATTATGTCTCATCTGTAAACACTGGAGTCACATGGTATTAGGGATCCTCTCTTCTATTCCCATTATTGAGTCAGCTCTCCCTAGATTCACATCAATGGGAGAGGCTAACCCTCAAACCACACTATTTTGGAGTAGCCAATGAAACCACAGCACATAGAGAATACTTGACAAGTCATGTATTAAACTGTTGCCATGTTGTACATACAACATGTTCTACAAATGCACCTCATATTTTTCTACATGTCAAATGAGGATATGTTACACTGTAATATATACAGAATGTGTTATATTCTATATGTTAGCCTGAACCAAAATCATGATAGTACCCCTAAATCACATTGTTCAGTGGATAAGGGGACATACTAATCACTATATGTCCCAAATTTAACATAGGTCCTTCTTGGGTTCATGCAGAGGCATTTTGGATTCTTTCACTAAATCTAAAGACAAAACCTCTCTCTCACCCCACTAAACCCACTTGACTCATGTTTTACTAACAAAACCCCCTCAAATTCCACCACTAAAACAGCTCTCATGTAATAAAGTCTTAGCAGTCAAGACTTTTCAAACTACATAGAGTGACTATGTACAATATCTATATGCACGAGCTTGTGCAATAACAATAATTGAAGACCTAAGAACATTTTTGAGGGACTGCTTTAATATTTTCCAATTATTTACATGAAAGAACATGTCCAGCATAACATAAGGGAAAACTTAAGATTTTTGTGGCAAACAAAGGGGAGCATTCAGTTAATTTCTAAATAGCATGCATATAGTTTCATGGGCACTTTATATTTTAGAGGCAGCTGTCACTGAGATCACACATGCCACTTAGTGCCTGCAGGAATTGCCCTCCAAATGACACTGGGTAGGTGGCTATGCCTTCAATTACAGCCTGTGAGCCAGGGGCCCAGAAATCACACTATAAAAAGTTCCTCCTCAAATTACACCATTTACAGATACAATGGAAGTCGTTTACAGTTTTACAGTTTTGTTCTAACTAAGCCTAATAAGTCCACTTTAACTGAGACAATTTGCAATTGAGGTAATCTCCTCAGGAATTTGCTATGGAGATGGTAGAAGAGATCAGTTTTCCAGAACTTTTGTAACTTGAGTTGAAGCACATAAGACAGCTGGTTGTCTCCCAAAATGAAGGGAAACCATTTTCTACAGAATAAAAGCAGCTGTGGAGTTGCCAAATATGGGGTCTACCATATCTGGCACTGCCTGCAGTTGCACTATATCTGTAATGTTTCCAGGCTGCTCTCTTCTGATTTCCTGGTCACCAGTGCTGAACCTTCTGGAAATGATTCCTTTATTCTTTAGAACAACAATTCCTATTCATATACTGGGTAGTTGATTACAGCTGGAACAACATCTTTAAAAAAATACACACATTGACCAAAATCTACAGATACTCTTAAAAAGCATTTCCAATGCTTCCCTGTTGGAGACATCTTTGTCTACATTTTAGACAAGACAGGTTACTGTGAGTTATGTTTGATGAGACAGTAAACAGAATCTACATCTGCTGGAATGCCTTGGCCATGACAAAAATTCTATCATTCTTTGGGGGGTTTGTCAGATGAACAGTCATAATGAATAAATTAAACAAGAATTAATGAATGCTCTTGAGAAGGAGGCCTGGTTAGGAGGTTGGCTATCATTTCAAAAACATAGGATAAGCAAAATAAATCATCAAAATAAGTTAATGACACTATGTATTTGTATACATCAGTGATTTTCTAACTGAGTTACCAGAATCCTAGTGATCACAGAGAGACCATCAGAGCCCTCATAGGAAAAGTTGATAAAGGTGATCAAAGTGAGGACTCATGTACCAGATATGACTGACTCTCTATAGAGTTCTGTTGTCTAATAATGTAGCTATTAGCCACAGATGGCTATTTAAATTTAAATTAATATGAAATAAAATTAAAACTTTAGATCCTCAGTTGCATTAGCAACAAGTTAAGAGCTCAATATTTTCATGTGGTTAGTGGGTATCGTATTGGACAGAACAGATATAGAACATTTTTATTTTCATTATCTTAGAAAGTTCTACTGAACAACAGTGCAAGAGATTTGCAGTATTTCGTGTGTGTGTGTGTGTGTGTGTGTGTGTGTGTGTCTGTGTGTGTTCAGTCAATTAATTTTGTGAACTCATCATAGAAAAAGTGCTACATACCTCACTGCTGAATATCATTATTGTCACAATTTAAGTACTCCACTTGGGAAGCTATGTACCAATGCCAGTGCCTAGTCCACACTTCAAAGCAGTTTTGGAAGTTTTTCTGGAATAGCCATTAGAGGTGTCATCATACCCAAAATCTGACAAGTTCATGAACTTGCCACCATGTGCATATGTTAGCAGCACTGCACAAATGACGGGGTCTCAAATATATGGTGATGGAAAGAGAACTAACACTGGGTGATGAACACATAACACAACATATAGATGATGTACTGTAGAATTGTACACCTGGAACCCATGTAACTTTTGCTGGCCAATGTCACCCCAATACATTTAACAATAAGAAAAAGAAGTCATATTCAAGCTCAGTGGGATAAAATACAATTTTTGATTAATTATATACGCTATGAAAATAAGATACATATGCCACATGTTGCCATCTCTGAAATTAGTTAATTAGTTCCTATGTCTAGTTGTCCTGCTACCAATCCACCAATCCTTCTTACTCTCTTTGGCTCCTTTGATGGTTCATCTCTCCAGTTTGATGCTCCATTGACATGGCTGCAGACAAAGGTCTATGAGCTCCCCACACTCCATAAATATCTCACCTAGGCTATTTGAAGTGCTTCTTGGAAACTGCTCCAAAATTGGATCCTTCTTCATTAGGCCAAAGTTGGAGAAAGATAAAGTCTAAATTTTTAGGATTAATACAACAAATCCCTATGCACCATATTATTTCTCTTGCTAGTCATGGAATACATTTTTAAAATATTGCTCAACAAGCATATTTTGATAGAACTCCAATTCATAAAACCGAATTAATTGTGAGTATTCATTTCATGATACTTTATCATCACTATTTCATGAATGTATTTTCACTTATCTATTTATATATAATAGACTATCAGTTAACCAGTACTCATGAGGATTGGTAGATGATAGATAAATGTAAATAGACTCTCTTTTAACCAGAACTCAAGCAATCAGCACTCTCAAGGAACTGGCGAAATCTCAAGCAACAGACCAAATTTTGCCAGTTCCTTGAGAGTGCCAGTTGCTTCAGTTCTGGTTAATGGAGAGTCTACTGTATCTATGAGGGTTGGCTGATAAATTTTGCCTCCACTGTAATTTTTTGTTACATTAAGTATATCTGGATATAACCAGTTCTGTGTACTCATAGCCACATTGTATCTCCCCTCCATTATTCTTGACCTTACACATTTTTCACCCAGTGCACAGTGAAATGGAAGAGTATTCACACATTCAATTAAAATATCATGCTTTTAAGCAAAAAAAAAATAAAATATCATGCTTTTATTGAATTCCTAATGGCACAAAAAGTTCCTCCATTTTCTTTTGAAATTTTTTTAAATTCACTTTTTATTGTTATACTTTTTGGAGTGACATCTGTTAGCAAGAATTGCATAGGATTCAAGCATACAATTCTACAGTGCATTGTCAACTTGTTGTATAATAATTTCACCACGTAATGTGACTTCTCTTTCCATCACCTTATATTTAGTTTCCCCTCCCTCCTCTCCCACCCCCTCCCCATTCTCCCCTCCCTAATCCACTCATCCCCAAATAAACATTAAACTATTGATTGTGTCCAATTTTTGAAAAAGAAAATGAGGACTTCTTAAAGAAGGTCATTACAGGTGATGAAACTTGGGTCCATCATTCTGACTCTAGAACAAAAGGCAGTCCATGGAATACCACCAGAAAGAATCGCCTCAGCCAAAAAAATACAACTTATGACTTAACTGGAAAGGTGATCACTTATGGCAATATTTCATGGACTACCTTTTTGGTTTTGCTTTGATTCCCCAGTTGAAAAACGTTCTCAAAGGGAAGCATTTTGCTGATGTGGAAGAAGTGAAACAAAAAATGGCAGAAGCACTCAAAGGAATCAAAATTAACAAGTTCAAAAACTGTTTTTATCAGTGAAATAAAAGTATCTGAATAGATGTATTGCATCACTCAAAGAGTAATTTAAATGTGACTAAAGTTTAAATGTAAGAATAAATACACAATTTTTATAAATAAATTCCTTTTGGGGGTCCCCCCTTATATAAATAAAATTACTTCAAATTATTAAATAAAAACCAGAAAACCAGAAATGATTGAAGTTTTAATTATAGCTGTTGAAAAATCAAATTCTTCAGGAGGATCCAAGATAATAGAGTAGATCAAAATTGTACTTGCCTTTTCCTGTGACCTCATTAATATTACAACTAAATTATAGAACAATTAACCTGGAGAACCATTTGAAGTCTAGCACAACAGAAGTTTTGTAAGTAAGGAAATAAAGAAGCCACATAAAGATTAACAGGAGGGCAGCCCCACACTTGCATGTGGTGGTTGATATCAAAAGGGATATCTTGGCTTCAGAAGTCACCCTGGAGGAGCAAGGGACCCCAGACTTGCACCAGACTACAATCCCAGAGTACCAGTGCTAGGAACAGGAGCCTTCACAACATCTGGCTATAAAAAACAATGGGAATTTTAACCATCTGAGTGAGACTGAAAGTTGCAGGACACCCAGATGTCTTCTTAAATGGCCTGCACACAAACTCTCAATCACAGATACTCATTCTGGGCTCTGGCAGAGAAACAGTGACTCAGGTGGCATCAGAGACATACAGAGAGAGGTTGAGTTTTTTGGCTTCAGGACAAGAACTAAAGGAACAGTCCACATTTTTCCAGAGTAGAACCTTTATCCCATGCAGCCAATAGGTGGGCGCCATTTTCTCCATATTGAGCATCCCCTGCCGCACACACATCCATGCCCATTTCTAAATCTGCATTGGTCTGGTGAACTCTGCTTATTCCACCCGCTCATTCTACCTTGGTGACTCACTGGGACCCTACCCCAACAAATTTGCTCAATGCCTGAGGCACAGTCTTAGAGAGCAGCCTGCTCCACCCACATTGGATTCTTTCTTGTACAACTCTCAGGGATCCACAGGCCCCAAGCAGGAGAGGGCTGACCTCAGTGAGCTTTGTGAGCTTTTGCTGAGGAGCTCCAGACTTGGCACTGGTATCAGACCAGAATCTAGATTACACTATTGAAAACTTGTCCAAACCTGGTGACTCCCTGAGACCGCTACCTCACAAAAATAATGCATCCACAAGGCTCTATCAGTGGCTGAGCTTTACAAGAGTTGGCAGGCAGAAGCAGGCCTCAGAGTATACTAGCCTTTATGCAGAGCTACCCCAGGCATGGTACCAGTGGCAGCCATCCTCAATTCACAGCATGACTACTTCCACATGCCTCCAGGTCCATCAGAGGCAGCAGCCCACCACAGATCACTTTGTAACTCTTATCAGGTAGTTCCCAGCCTATCAAAGGCAGTGGCTGAACTGGGTCTGTACTGGATCACCACCTAAGAGACCCCAGAACAAAAATACATGGAGGTTGGCTTCAGACCACAGTGGAGTAGCATCCAATTAGCCCCACAAGCAGCACACTGAAAGAGTGGTCCCAGCAGGCACCAAAACTCAGTGAGGCAAATCTTGCTCAAAGAGAGAAGCTACACACAGCCGGCCATAGGCTATGGATGTGGCCAAACTCCACAAGCAGTTAGCCTAAAGGTCATCCCACCCACTGACATAGTAACAGCAGTCAAGTCTCAAGTATAACAGGAGAGCAAAAACAATTAACACAAGGGACACTCCTGGAGCATCCAGTGCAGGTGAGCAAGGAGACTGTGCCACTGGGTCCCACAGAAAACCTACTACGTAAGGCCACCTGGTCAAGACCAGGAAACATAGCAGATCTACCTAATACATAGGAACAAATACAGAGAAACAGCCAAAATGAAGAAACAAAGAAATATGTCCCATTTGAAAGAATAGGAAAAACCTCCAGGAAAGAACTAAACAAAATGGAAGCAAGTAACCTACTAGATACAGAGTTCAAAACAATGGTTATAAGAATGCTCAAGAAACTTAGTGAGAACTTCAACAGAGATATCAAGTAAAAAAAAAAAAAAGACATATAAACCATAAAAAATAACCTATCAAAAGTGAAGGATACCATAACTGAAAAATATGCACTAAAAGAATCACAAGCAGACTAGATAAAGAAGAGGATTCAATCAGAGGTTTAGAAAACATGGTAGCAAAACAAACAAATGAACCAAGTAACTGGAACAGAAAAAAAAAAAAAAAGAAAGAAAAAAGAGAGTCCAAAAAAAATTAGTATGGTTTAAGAGACCTCTGGAACAATGTTAAGCAAAATAACAAGCACATCATAGGGGTAGAAGAAAAAGAAGAGAGAAAGGAAAGGATTCAGAAACATGTGCAGAAATAATGACTAAAAATATCCTTATCTTAATGAAATAAACAGACATATAAGTCCCGGAAGCACATACAGTTTCAAACAAGCCCACATAAGACACATTATA
This sequence comes from Lyroderma lyra, assembly GCA_004026885.1. Classification (NCBI taxonomy): domain Eukaryota; kingdom Metazoa; phylum Chordata; class Mammalia; order Chiroptera; family Megadermatidae; genus Lyroderma; species Lyroderma lyra. Next base: position 34,481 of record PVJL010007642.1, on the reverse strand, counting down.
ATTAAATGACAAAGGTTAAAGACAAAGAGGAATCCTAAAAGCTATAAGAGAAAGACAACTAGTTACTTACAAGGGAGCTTCCATAAGACTATCAGGTGATTTCTGAACAAACACTTTGCAGGCCATACCCTTCCTTGCAGGAAATATTCAAAGTGATGAAAACCAAGGGCCTACAACCAAGATTACTGTACCCAAACAGGCTATTATTTAAAATTGAAGGAGAGATAAAGAACTTCCCAGATAGAAAAAGGTAAAGGAAGTATTGCAAGAAAGTTAAAGAGAGTATTTTAAGAAGAGCAAAAGGGAAAGCAAATAAACAAACAAAAGAAGATAAAAACATGAATGATAAATTGGCAAAAATTATGTACCTATTAATAATTCCTTTAGGTATGAATGTGGAATAAAGACCTTCGCAGACACACAAAAGCTGAGGGAATTTGCCAGCATGAGGCCAGCACTCCAAGAAATACTGAAGGAGGCTCTTCAGCCTGAAACAAAACATCAGGAAAAATGGAACAAAGTTGGGGCAACAAGAAAGAAACAAAAACAAACAAACAAACAAACAAACAAACAAAAACAAAGAAAGAAATAAGTAATGGAGAGAGGAAATCCTCACATATCGATCATCACTCTAAATGTTAATGGACTGAACTCACCAATAAAAAGGCACAGAGTAGCAGACTGGATTAAAAAACAGAATCCATCCATATCCTGTCTCCAAGAAACACACCTCAGCTGTAAGGACAAACACAGGCTCAGAGTGAAAGGATATGATACAATACTCCAAGCAAATGGTAACCAGAGAAAAGCAGGAGCGGCCATACTGATATCTGATGAAATAAATTTCAAGTTAAAAAAGATAGTAAAAGACAAAGATGGTCATTACATAATAATAAAAGGCACAATGCAACAAGAAGAGTTGACACTAATCAACATATATGCTCCCAACCAGGATGCACCAAAATACACAAAGAAACTACTAACAGACTTGAAAGGAGAAACTGATGAAAACACAATCATAGTGGAAGACTTAAACACCCCGGTAACAGCCATGGACAGATCATCCAAACAGGAAAATAAATAAGGAAATATCAGCTCTAAATGACACATTACAGCAATTGGACATAATTGACATTTGCAGGACACTTCATCCAGCAAAAAGAGACTACACCTTCTTTTCTAGTGCGCATGGAGCATTCTCAAGAATAGACCACATGCTGGGAAACAAAAGTAGCCTCAGCAAATTCAAGAAGATCGAAATCATACCAAGTGAATTCTCAGACCACAAAGCTTTGAAATTGGAGATCAACTGTAAAAGGAAAGCAGCAAAAACCACATATACATGGAGATTAAACAACAGCTTATTTAAAAAGGACTGGATAAAAGAAGAAATAAAAGATGAGATTAAAAAATATATAGAAAATAATGACAATGAAAATACAACGTATCAGAATTATTGGGACACAGCGAAAGCTGTAATAAGAGCGAAATTTATATCATTACAGGCCTATTTTAAGAAACAAGAAAAATCACAAGCAAACATCTTAGCATCCCATCTTAAAGAACTAGAAAAAGAAGAGCAGACAAAACCCAAAGTCAGCAGAAGAAAAGAAATAATAAAAATTAAAGCAGAGCTAAACCAATTAGAGAACAGAAGGACAATAGAAAAAAATAATATTAAGAAGAGCAGGTTCTTTGAGAAACTCAACAAAATTGCCAAATCTCTGGCAAGACTAATCAAAGGATGAAAGAAAAGGACACAAATATGCAAAATTAGATATGAAAGGGGATAAATTACCACTGATACCACAGAAATACAAAGGATTATAAGAAAATATTATGAAGGACTTTATGCCACAAAATTTAACAATCTAGAAGAAATGGACAATTTTCTAGAAACTTATAGCCTACCAAGACTGAACAAAGAACTGGATAATCTAAATAGACCAATCAATAGCAATGAGATTGAAATGACTATACATAATCTCCCTAAAGGCAAAAGCCTTGGACCAGATGGTTTCACCAAAGAGTTCTACCAAGCATTCAAAGAAGAATTAATGCCTATCCTCCTCAGACTCTTCCAAAAAATTGAAGAGGAAGCAATACTTCCTAACTCATTCTATGAGGCGTACATTACTCTAATACCAAAGCCTGGCAAAGACAACACAGAAAAAGAAAACTGTAGACCAATATCTCTGATGAACACAGATGCAAAAATCCTGAACAAAATATTAGCAAACAGAGTACAACAAAGCATCAAAAAGATCATCCATCATGATCAAGTGGGATTCATCCTGGGAGCACAAGGATGGTTCAACATATGAAAATTAACCAATGTGATACACCATATAAAGAAAATAAAAGATAAAGACCATATGGTCATTTCAATTGATGCAGAAAAAGCTTTCGACAAGGTACAACATCCATTTATGATAAAAACACTTAATAAAATAGGTATAGAATGAAAGTATCTCAACATAATAAAGGCCATATATGAGAGACCCTCAGCTAACATCATACTGAATGGGGAAAAGCTGAAACCTATTCCCCTAAAATCAGGAACAAGACAGGGATGCCCCCTGTCACCACTGTTATTTAATATAGTACTGGAAGTTCTTGCCACAGCAATCAGGCAAGAGAAAGGAATCAAAGTATCCAAATTGGGAAAGAAGAGGTCAAATCGTCACTATTTGCGGATGACATGATCCTTTATATAAAAATTCCAAAGATTCCACCAGGAAACTATTAGAAACAGTTAACAAATATAGTAATGTTGCAGGATACAAAATCAATGTACAAAAATCAACAGCATTCCTCTATACAAACAACAAATCCACAGCAAAAGAAATGAGGGAGTCAATTCCCTTTGCTATCACAACAAAAAGAATGAAATATCTGAGAATTAACTTAACAAAGAACGTGACAGACCTATACACTGAAAACTATAAGACACTTTTGAAAGAAATTGGAACAGACTTTAAGAGGTGGAAAAATATCCCCTGTTCACGGATAGGAAGACTTAACATTGTTAAAATGGCCATTCTGCCCAAAGCAATCTACAGATTTAATGCAATACCTATCAAAATCATACTTTCGTGAAATAGATAAAAGAATTATTAGATTTATATGGAACCATAAAAGACCTCGTATTGCCAAAGCAATACTACGTAAAAAGAATAAGGCTGGTGGCATTACACTTCCTGACTTCAATTTATGTTATAAAGCATCAATAGTCAAAACAGCTTGGTACTGGCAGAAGAACAGAAATATAGACCAATGGAATAGAATTGAAAACCCAGAAATAAACCCACAAATTTATGGACAATAATTTTCAATAAAGGAGCAAAAAACATACAATGGGGAAAAGACAGCCTCTTTAGTAGGTGGTGCTGGGAAAACTGGAAAAACTTATGCAAAAGAATGAACCTGAGCTGTGAACTCTCTCCATATACAAAAATGAACTCAAAATGGATAAAGACCTTCATATCAGACCTGGAACAATAAACTGTATAGAACAAGACATTGGTACTAAACTTATAGACCTAGGACTCAAGGAAGACTTCATGAACCTGTCCTAAAAGGCAAGGGAAGTAAAAGCAAAAATAAATGAATGGGACTGTATCAAACTAAAAAGCTTCTGCACAGCAAAAGAATCCATGAACAAGGCAACGAAACACCCAACTGAATGCGAGAAAAATTTGCAAATAATGCATCAGATAAGGGTCTAATATCTAAAATACATAAGGAACTAATAAGATTTAACAACAAAAAAAACAAACAACCCAATTGAAAAGTGAGCAGAAGAACTAAACAGACACTTCTCCCACGAAGAAATACAAATGGCCAGCAGACATATGAAAAAATGCTCATCTTCATTAGCTATCAGGGGAATGCAAATCAAAACCACAATGAGATACTACCTCACACCTGTGAGAATGGCTATTATCAACAAGAAAAGTAATAACAAGTGCTGGAGAGGATGTGGTGGAAAAGGAACTCTGGTACACTGCTGGTGGGAGTGCAAACTGTACAACCACTGTGGAAGGCAGTGTGGAGGTTCCTCAGAAAATTGGGAATGGAGCTACCATTTGACCCAGCAATCCCCCTTCTGGGGAACTACCCAAAAGACTTGAAAACCTTTGTCCGCAAAGACTTATGTACCCCAATGTTCATCGCAGCGCTGTTCATAGTGGCCAGAACGTGGAAACAACCATAGTGCTCTGCGACAGATGACTGGATAAAGAAGCTGGGTTACATATACACAATGGAATATTATTCAGCTATAAGAGAAGATGAAATATTGCCATTTGCAACAAAATGGATGGACCTGTAGATCATCATGCTTAGTGAAATAAGTCAGACAGAAAAAACAAAGAACTGTATGACTTCACTCATATGAGGAATATAAAACTGCAAGCAAAGAAAAAAGAAATGAACAAACAAATAACCCATGGACACAATCAATAGTTTAATGTTTATTTGGGGACACGTGGGTTAGGGAGGGAAGAAAGGGGAGGTGGTAGGAGAGGAGGGGGGAAGCTAAATATAAGGTGATGGAAAGAGAAATCACATTAGGTGGTGAACTTATTATACAACATTTTCATAATACCCTGTAGAATTGTATGCCTGAAACCTGTGTAGTCCTTGCTAACAGATGTCACCCCAATAAGTCTAACAATAAAAATGATTTTAAAAAATAATCCTTTTAAATGTAAATGTATTAAATGCTCCAATCAAAAGACACAGGGTAGGTAAATAGATAAGAAAACAGGACCTATGCAAATGTTGTCTACAAGAGACCCACCTCAGATCAAAAGACACATATAAACTCAAAGCAAAGGGATGCAAAAATACTTATGACACAAATGAAAAAAAAAAAGTTGAGATGGCAATACCTATATCACACAAAATAGACTTTCAAAGGAAGGCTATAATAAAAGCCAAAGAAGGAGAATACATAATGATAAAATGATCAAATCAACAAAAGAAATAACCCTGTAAACATCTATGCACTCAACACTGTAGCACCTAAATATATAAAACAAATATTGACCTATATACAGGGAGAGATAAACAGTAACATAATCATAGTAGGGGAGTTTAACACATCATTAACACCGATGGACAGATCTTCCAGACAGAAAACCAACAAGGAATCAGCGGCCTTAAATTAAACACAACCAGATATATTTAATTGATATTTTTTAGAGCATTTCACTTCAACACAGCAGAATATATACTCTTTTTAAGTGCACATGGAACATTTTCCAAGATAGATCACATGTTAGACCACAAAACAAGTCTCAATAAATTTAAGAAATTTGAAAGCATATCAAGCATCTTCTCTGAGCACAGTGGTGTGAAATTAGGAATTGATTACAAAAAATAAAAACCCTAAAAACATACAAACACATGGAGGCTAAATAACATGGAGGCTACTAAGTAATGAATTGCCTAACAATGATATTAAGAAAGAGACCAAATTTCTGTAGAACTTAAATGCTCATCAATAGGAAATTGCAGCAGCAGCAACAACAAACAACAAAAACAGCTAACTCTTAAAAGCTTACTATGTGTCTGGCCTTGTTTTAAATATCTTTTAGTATGTGTTAACTCATTTGACTTACATACTAAACCTGTATTTTAAATGTTTTATATGTGTTAAATCATCTACCCTATATAGTACACCTATGTGGTAGATAGGTGTCATTATTCCCTCTATTTTGTATATGAGGTTGTGTAAGGTCACCTTGCTTGTAAGAGGTAGATAAAAAGTTTTACTTTCATACAATTTGCCATAGAGAATGCTCTCCAAGACATATGAAAACTTTAAAAATTAAGTGCAACACTCCTGTCATTTTCATCAATGACATTTACATTGATAATTATAATGGTTAATTTTCAATTCAAATATTTCCTGGCTCATCAGCAGCATTTGTGATTTAAAATTTATGCATAGTTTTATAAATGTTCCATGCATGTTTAAAATGTATATTCTCTGTTTGGAGCAGATTTAATGTTCATTAAATCTAGCTGTACCAAGCTCTGATATACAATTGCTAACAGAATGAGAATTTTTTGGTTTTTACATCTGTTACTGAGGAAAAGTTCTTAAAATTCTATATGGTTATAATGTGTTGATGATTCCTTATGATTCTGCTAATTTTTGCTTCATGTTGAAAATGTTATCTCTAAATTTTTATAATTTATTTTAAATTGTTATTATTGTGTAAACACCCTAATTATCCTTTTTAATGTTTTTTGGGTAGTCCATTATGTCTGATGTTATTAATAACAAATATTAATAATACATTAAAAAAAAGAAAGAGACCAAAAGATACATTGAAATAAACCAAAATAAGAGCATGACCCAAAATCTATGAGGCACAGTGTATGCTGACCTCAGAGGAAAATTCATAGAAATGTAGGCCTACCTCAAGTAACAAGAAATATCTAAGATAAAAAATCTAAATTTACTTAAGGGAACTAGAAAAAAAATGAGTCAATGTAGCCCAAAGTGAGTAGAAGTAAAAAATTATAAAGATCAGAGCAGAAATAAAGGCAAAAAAAATAAAAATAAAAATAAATAAAAAAATAAAACCAAAACAATGAAATGAAGATCTAGCATTTTGAAAAGATATACAAAATTGATAAACCAGATTCATCAAGGAAAAAAGAGAGAAGATTCAAATAAATAAAATGAAAGAGAAGTCACAATAAACATCACAGAAGTATATTTAAAATTAACAAAGTACTATGAACAAATATATGCTAAAAAATTGAACAATCTGGAAGAAATGTATAAATTCCAATAAGCATACAATCTACCAAGGCTGAATAAAGAAGAAACAGAAAATTGGAACTAACTGATTACTATTAATATAATCAAATAAGTAATTAACAAGCTCCCCAAAAACAAAAGTCCTGGATTGGATCGCCTCACAGGTGAATTTTACCAATTATTCAAAATAGAAAACGCAATACTTCTCAAACTATTCCAAAAAACTTAAGAGGAGAGAAGTCTCCTAAGCTTGTTTTACAAGGCCACCATTACCCTGACTCCAAAACCAGACAAAGACATTACGAAAAAAAAAAAAAATTCTAGGTCAATATCATTGGTGAACAAAGATGCAAAAATTCTTAACAAAATATTAACAAACACAATTCAGCAATACATTAAAAAGATCATACACCGTGATCAAGTGAGATTTATTCCTGGTATTCAAGTTTGGTTCAATATCCACAATTCAATCAATGTGATACATAAACAAAAATGAACAATAAAAAATCATATGATATTTTTAATAAATGCACAAAAAGCAGACGACAAATCAAGCGTCCATTTACAATGAAAAACTCTCAGCCAAGTGAAAATAGAGGGAACATATCCCAACATAATAAAGGCCATATATGTCAAACCCACAGCTAGCATCACACTCAATGGGGAAAAGCTAAAAGTATTCTCCTTATGATCAGGAACAAGAACAGAATGTCCGCTTTCATCACTTTTACTCAATATAGTATTGGAAGTTCTAGATATAGCAATCAGGCAAGAAAATAGAAATAAAAGGCAAACAAATTGGAAAGGAAGAAGTAAAGTGGTCATTACATGATACTATATGTAAATAGTCCCAACGATTCCAGCAAAGAAATGTTAGAACTGAAAAATAAACTCAGTAAAGTAGCAGGACACAAAATTAATATTTGACATTGGTTGTATTTTATACACCAATAAGAAACTATTGGAAAGAGCAATTAAGAAAAGAATCACATTTAAAATTGCATCAAAATTACCTAGAAATAAATTTAACCAAGGAGTGAAAAGACATCTACTGAGAGAATTATAAGACGTTGAAGAGAGAAATTTAAAAAGATAAAAATATATAGAAGCATATGCCATGCTCATGGATAGAAAGAATTAATATAGTTTAAATGTCGATATTACCCAAATTAATCCACAGATGCAATGCAAGCCCTATCAGAATACCAATGGCATTTTTCACAAAACTAGAAAAAATATTTCTCAAATTAATATGCATCCATTAAAGACCCCAAATTGCCACAGCAATCTTGAAAGAGAAACACAAAGTTAGAGGTATCATGCTACCTGATATCAAACTATACTACAAGGCCATAGTAATCAAAACAACATTATATTTTGTTGTTAGAAGCAAATATCTAGATCAATGGAACAGAATAGAGAGCCCAGAAATAAATTCATGCCTATATGGAAATTTAATCTGTGACAAAAAAGCAAAAATATACAATGGGGTAAAGACAGTCTATTAAATAAATGGTGCTGTGAAAACTGGACAGATACATGCAAAAATATAGACTGGACCACCTTCTTACTCCATATACAGGAATAAACTCAAAATTTATTAAAGACTTAAATGTAAGTCCTGAAATCATAACAGTCTTAAAAGAAAAGTCTCAGACATTACCCTTAGTAGTATTTTAACTGCTATATCTCCTCAAGCAAGTGAAACAGAAGAAAATATAAATGAATGGGACTACATTAAACTAAAAGCTTTTTGCAAAGAAAAGGAAACCATCAACAAAACAAAAAGACATCTTACTGAATGGGAGAAGATATTCACCAATGATACATCTTATAAGGTGTTATTATCCAAAGTCCATATAAAAACTCATACAACTCAACACAAAAAAGCAAACAATTCAAGTAAAAAATGGGCAGAGGATCTGGATAGCATTTTTCCAAGAAGAACAAACAAATGGCCCATAGACATATGAAAAGATTCTCAACATCACTAATAATCAGAAAAATGCAAATAAAAACTACAATGAGAGATTTCAACTACAGTAACTCTTCCTATCAGTGAGCATGGGATATGTTTCAATTTATTTTTATCTTCTTCGACTTTTCCTTCAGTGTTTTACAATTTTCTAAGTACAGGTCTTTTATTTCCTTGGTTCAATATAGTTAAAATGTCCATACTATCCAAAGTAATCTATACATTTCATGCAATTTCCATCAAAGTACCAATGGCATTCTTTACAGAAATAGAACATGTAATTCTAAATTTTACATGGAATCATATGAGACCTAGAATAGCCACAGCAATCCTGAGAAAGAAGAACAAAGTTGTAGCCATCATGCTACCTGTTATCAAATTATACTAAAAGTCCACAGTTATCAATACAGCATGGCACTGGCATAAAAACAGACACAAATCAATGGAACAGAATAGAGAGTCCAGAAATAAATTCATGTCTATATGGCCAATTAATCGATGATAAAGAAAACAAGAGTTTACATTGGGGTAAAGATGGTGTTTTCAATAAATTGTGCTGGAATAACAGGACAGATACACACACACAAAAAAAAGAAAGAAATTAGACCACCTTACACCATATACTAAATTAAACTCAAAATGAATTAAAGACTTAAATATAAGATCTGAAACCATAAAAACCCTAGGATATACAGTAACCTCTCAGATATTAATTACCTTTAGCAATAACTTTAATGATATATCTTCTCGGCAAGGTAAACAAAGGAAAAACTAAATAAATGGTACTATGTCAGACTAGAACTTTTTTTACAGCAAAGAAACAATCACAAAACAAAAAGACATCCTACAGAATGGGAAAAAATTTGTCAATGAGGCAAATGATAAAAGCTTAATATTCAAAATTCATAAGAAACTCATACAACTCAACACCAAAAAAACAAACAACCTAATTAAAAAATAGGCAGACAAGCTGAATAGACATTTCTCCAAAGAGGACATACAGATGACCAACAGACATATGAAAAGATGTCCAACATCATTAATCACCAGAGAAATGCAAATCAAAACCACTATGAGATGCCACCTCACCCATGTCAGAATGACAATCATCAATAAATCCACCAACAACAAGTGTTGACGAAGTTGTGGAGAAAAGGGAATCCTTTTGCACTGTTGGTGGCACTGCAAATTCCTCCAGCCACTATTGAAAACAGTATGGAGGTTCCTCAAAAAGTTAAAAATGAAACTAACTTATGATCCAGCAATTCCACTCCTGGGCATTTATCCAAAGAAATTCAAAACACTAATTTGAAAAAATATATTCACCCCTATGTTTATTGCAGTATTATTCACAATAGCCAATACATGGAAACAACCTAAATGCCCATCAATAAATAATTGGATAAAGAAGCTCTGGCACATTTGCACAAAAGAGTGTTACTTGGTCATAAAGAAAAATAAAAATTTACCTTTTGTAACAATATGTATGGAACTAGAAAATATCATGCTAAGCAAAATAAGTCAGACTGAGAAACACAAATACCATATGATCTCACTTACATGTGAAATCTAAAGAATGAAATAAGCAAAGAAAACAGAAACAGACTAATAGATACAGAAAAAATACAAATGTTTGCCAGAGGGAAGGGGTATTGGGTGAAAACGGTGAAGGTATTAAAAAATACCAATTGTTAGTCACAAAATAATCACGGGAATGCAAACTATTAATACAAAACACAGAATACAGTAAAAAATGTTGCAACAACTACATGTAGTGCCAGGGGTGTACTAGAATAATAAGAAGGACCATTGCATAAACTATGTAAGTGTCTAAACACTATGCTATACATCTGAAATAATACAAAATAATATTGAATGTCAACTATAACTGAATATTACACAAATAATTAAAGAAACATTAAAATGTTAAATAGTGAAAAATGTTAGTCAAAGGAAAATTTTAAAAATCCAAATCTTTTTTTACTTATAGGGTCTTTGATCTTTAAAAAATGTGGTAAAAATACACAATGTGAATTAGTGAGTCAGCCATAGAAGTAGAGCAAGTTGAGAATAAAAACATTCATATTTCTTTCCAACATCAACTTTTATGATAAAGATATAAAATGTTCATTTGCATTTTTATTTTTATTTTTTATTGTTAAACACATTGGAGTGGCATTGGTTAGTAAAAATTACATAGGTTTCAGGAGCACAATTCTACAGTATGTCACCTATGTGTTGCATTATATGTTCACCACCCAGAGTCAGTTCTCTTTCCATCACCATATATTTGACTCCTCCTTCCTCCTCTCCCATCCCTCCTCCCCTTGTACCCCAGGTAAACAACTAAACTATTTACTGTGTCCATGAGTTTTTGTTTCTTCATTACTTTCAGTTTTATATTTCACATATGAGTGAAGTCATATTGTTTTTGGTTTTCTCTGTTTGGCTTATTTCGCTTAGCATGATGATTTCAAGGTCCATCCATTTTGTTGTAAATGGCAGTATTTCATCTTTTCTTATAGTTGAGTAATATTCCACTGTGTATATGTGCAACAGCTTCTTTATTCAGTCATCTATCAAAGGGTACCTTGGTGATTTCCAAGACTTGATCACTGTGAATAGCACTGTGATAAATATTGTGGTGCATAAATCTTTACATACCAACAATTTTAAGTTTTTTTGGATAGACACACCCAAAAATGATTGCTGGGTCATACGATAACTGCATTCACAATTTTCTGATAAACATCCACACTGTCCTCCATAGCAGTTGTACCAATTTGCAATCCCACCAGAAGTGTACGAGAATTCCATTTTCTCCACAGCCGTTCCAGCCCTTGTTATTCCTTGTCTTGTTAGTAATAGCAATCCAAAGAGGTGTGAGGTGGTATCGCATTGTGGTTTTGATTTGCATTTCCCTAATAATTAAGAGCAATTTGTATGTCTTCATAGGTGAAGTGTCTGTTCAGGTCTTCTGACCACTGTTTAATTGGCTTGTTCATTTTTGTTGTTGTTGTTGTTGAGTCCTGAATGTTCTTTATATATTTTAGATATTTGTCCCTTATCAGATGTGTTGTTTGCAAATATTTTCTCCCATTTGGTTGGCTGTCTGTTTGCTTTGTATGGTTTCTTTTGCTGTGCAGAAGGTTTTAGTTTGCTATAGTCCCATTCATTTATTTTTGCTTTTACTTCCCTTGCCTTTGAGGTAAAATTCATGAAATTCTCTCTGAACCTGAGGTCTATAAATATAGTACCAAAGTTTTCTCCTATGCAGTTTATTGTTTGGGGTCTCATGTGGAGGTCTTTAATCATTTTGAATTAGTTTTAATATATGGTAATAGCTCACAGGTTATTCATTCTTTTGCATACAGTTTTACAATTTTGTCAGCACCATTTACTGACGAGGTTTTCTTTTCCACATTTTATATATTTTGTTCCTTTATCAAAAAGTATTTGTCCATATATTTGTGGATTTATTTCTGTTTTTTTTTATGCTGTTCTATTGATGTTTGTGTCTGTTTTTATGCCAATATTGAGCTGTCTTGATTATTGATGTTTTGTAGTATAGATTGAAATCAGGGAGTGTGATACTTCCAGCATTATATTTTTTACCTAGAATTACTTTGGCTATTTGAGGTTTTTTGTACATTCATATAAATATAATAATTTTCTTATCTATTTCATGAAAAAATATATGTGAGATTTTAATGGGGGTTGTATTAAATTTGTATACTGCTTGGGAAATATGGCCATTTTAACAATGTTATGGCTTCCTATCCATGATCATGGAATATCTTTCCATTTCTTTGTGTCCTCTTCAATTTTTTTAATAGTGTCTTATAGTTTTCAGTGTGTAAGTCCATCACATTCTTTGTTAAGTTAATGCCAAGGTGTTTTATTCTTTTTGCAGAGATTGCAAAATGTATTAATTCTCTCATTTCTTTTTCTGAAATTTGGTTGTTTTTATATAGAAATGCAATGGATTTTTGTACATTGATTTTGTATTCTGCAACTTTACTATGTTCATTTATTATTTCTAATAGTTTTGTGGTGGAGTCTGTGAAATTTTCTGTATAAAAGATTAAGTCATCTGTAAATAGTAACAGTTTGATTTTTTATTTCCAAATTTAGATACTTTTTCTATTTTTTCACTTGCCTGATTGCTCTGGTTAAAACTTCCAGTACTATATTGAATAGCAGTGATGATAGAGGGCATTCCTGTCTTATTCCTGATTTTAGGGGAGAGCAGTTCAGCCTATTCCCACCCATTTAGTATGATATTAGCTGAGGATTGCTCATACCCTTTATTATGTTGTGGTACTTTTCTTCTATACCTATTTTATTAAGTGTTTTTTTTTATCATAAATAAATGTTGTGTCTTGTCAAATACTTTTTCTACATCAGTTGATAAAATCATATGGTTTTTAACTTTTATTATTTTAATGTGGTGTATCTCATTGATTGATATGCATATGTTAAACCATCCTTGTACTCCTGAGATGAATCATACTTGATCATGGTGTATAATCTTTTGGATGCATTGTTGTATTTTATTTGCTAATATTTTGTTTAGGAGTTTTGAATTTATGTTTATTAGAAATAATTGGTCTATAGTTGTTTTTTTTTTATGTGTGTGTTATTTTTACCAGGCTTTGGTATTAGAAAAATCTTGTTCTCATAGAATGAGTTGGGAGGTATTTCTTCATATTCAAATTTTTTGGAAGAGTCTGAGAGAGTAGGCATTAATTCTTCTTTGAATGCTTGGAAAACTTTGTTGGTGAGATTATCTGGTCCAGGACTTTTGCTGTTGGGAATGTTTTGGATAATTGTTTCAGGTTTTTTGAAGTTTTTTTTGTTGTTGTTGTTGGTTTTTTTTTTTTTTTTTTTTTTTTTTACTATTGATTGGTCAATTTAGACTATCCAGTTGTTCTTGGTTCAGTCTTGGTAGACTATATGTTTCTAGAAACTTGTCAATTTCCTCTAGGTTATTAATTTTTGTGGCTTAAAGCACTTTATAATATTTTCTTATGATTCCTTGTATTTCTGTGATACCAATAATAGTTTCTCCTTTTCATTTGTAATTTGATTATTTGTATATTTTCTTTTGTCCTTTGGTTAGTCTAGCCATGGGTTTGTCAATTTTATTGATTCTTTCAAAGAACCAGCTCTTTGTTGCATTAATTTTTCCTATTGTTTCTTTGTTCTCAATTTTATTTAGTTTTGCACTAATATTTATTAGTTCTTTCATTCTGTTGACTTTGGGCTCATTTTCTTCTTTTTCTAGTTCTTTACGTTGGGATGTTAGGATGTTTACTTGAATTCTTTTTTTGTTTTTGCTTCTTAAGATATTCCTGTAATGATATAAATGTCCCTCATGTTACTGTTGTTGCTGTGTCCCAATAATTTTGATACATTGTATTTTCATTGTCTTTAGATTCTATGTACTTTTAATATCTTCTTTCATTTCTTCTTTTTATTCAGTCATTTTGAAATAACATGTTGTTTAATTGACATGTATATGTGATTTTTTTCTGCTTTCTTTTTGCAGTTGATCTCCAATTTCAAACCTTTGTGGTCTGAGAATACATTTGGTATGATTTCAATCTTGAATTTGCTGAACCTAGTTTTGTGTCTCTGCATATGGTCTATCTTTGAAAATGTTTCATGTGCACAGAATGTATATTCTTGTGTTGTTAAATGAAGTGTCCTGTAAATGTTAATTATGTGCAATTACTGTAATATATCATTTAAGGCTGGTATTTCCTAATTTATTTTCTGTTTTCATGATCTGTCCATGGCAGTTAAGGGGGTGTTTAGGTCTCCTACTATTATTGTGCTTTTGTTAGTTTCTATTTTTAGATCTGTATGTTGTTGCTTTGTAAATTTTGGTGCTTCCTGACTGAGGCCATGTATATTAATGAGTGTCATGTCTTCTTGTTGTAGTATAACTTTTATTACTTTAAAATGTTCATCTTTGTCTCTTGTTACCTTTTTATCCTGAAGTCTGTTTCTTCAGATGTGAGAAAGGCAACTCCTGTTTTACTCTGGATGTCATATGCTTGGAGAATTGTTTTCCATTCTTTCACTCTGAGTCTGTGTATGTCCTTATGGCTAAGGTGTGTCTCTTGGAGATAACCTATGGATGGGTTTAATTTCTTAATCCAGTTTGCTACTCTACCTTTTTATTGGCGAGTTCAGTCATTTTACATTTAGGGTGATGACTGATATATGATAATTTCCTATGGCCATTTCTTTCTCTGTTTTTATTTCTATATTTTTTGTCCTAACTCTTCCCCATTTATTTTGATTTTTTGTTTTAGGTCAAATAACCTCTTTTAGTATTTGATAATATGCTGGCCTTGTGCTCGAGAGTTTTCTCAGCTTTTGTATGTCTGAAAAGGTCTTCATTTCTTCTTCATATCTAGAGGATAATTTTACTGGATAAATTATTCTTGGTTGGAAGTTTCTCTCTTCTAGTATTTTGAATATTTGTTCCACTCTTTCTTGGCTTGTAGAGTTTCTGCTGAGAAATCTGATAAGGCTTTCTTTTAAAGGTTATGGTTTTTTTCCCCCTTGGCTGCCTTGAGAATTCTCTGTCTTTGATTTGTGACATCTTCAGCATAATGTTCCTTGGAGAAGATTTGCTACGATCCAGGTAGCTAGGGGTCATATTTTCTTCTTGAATTTGTTGTTCCAGATTATTTCATAGGTTTGGATTTTTTATCCAATTTGTTTAAAAACAATTTAAAAACAATTTGTTTTTAGTAAACTCTCTGTAGAATTCTGTTCTGCACCTTGTGCTATTCCTATTATCTACTGATTTCTCTAATGAAGTCAGATAGCTACTGTAAAGTTCTTTCAGTTATTTTGACGCTGAAGTTCCTATTTTTTTCTGTGTTGTTTCCATATTCACACCTTCGATATCACTAATTCTTTCCTCCATCTTGTTGGCTCTGTTTTATATGGTAGTTAGTTCACTTTTCAGTTCTTTTATGGCATTTTTATCTCTGTAATTTGTGCTTAACTCTTTTTTATATTATTTATTTATTTATTAAAATACTAACTTTTTTCACAGATTTTTTTTTTCTGAGATCATTTATCTGGATCTGGGTAATCTGCCAACATTCTTGCAGCTCTCTGAGTGTCTTAAAAACTGCAGCCTTGAATTGTGTGGTACTTAGATCATATATTTCCAGATGTATCAGTTTCTATTTTGGAGATTTTTCATTTTCTTTCTGAGCGGCTTTGCATCCTAAGGTCCTCAGTTATATTTGATGTGTTACTTTTAATGGGCATGAAGGATTTTTCTGTGACAGACATAGAAAGGTCCTTCTTTCTCTTCCGAGCTGGTGTCACTGTAACATCTCCCAATATTTTTCTCTTGGTTGTCTGAACTCATCTCTGGGAGCTTTCATTCAAGGTGGTTTTCCCTTTTTTTTTTTTTTTTTATCTACTTGCCTTGTTCTCCATGTGCCTCCACTTTTATAAAATTTAGTGTGTGATGGTGTGGCTATGCCTCTGAGATCAGTGCAGGAAAAAGCTGCTGTGCCTGTCTTTTGGAGTTTTCCTGAGCTCTACTGCTGGTTTACATAGGTGCAGGTTTTGTTGGAGAGGGTACTGGTTTATTTGCCTTTTCTTTTTCTTTTTACTTTTTTCCAACTTGCTGTAGAGCAGACACTAGGAGGGGCTGGAGGTGGGCAAGCTTCTGAAAAAAGTTAGGGGAAGCAGCCAGGCTCAGTTTCTCTGGTTTCTGCTTGGGTTTGGGGGCAGTGTGGTCTGCAGCTGCTTCATTTCCTGTGGTAGCTCCCCTGGTTGGTGGCCCCACTGCAACACTAGTTTTCATCAGGGATGCCCAGGCAATCTGGGTACAGGATGGGCAGGGAGCAGGTTGTGATCAGGTCAGTCATGGACTGAGTGCATGTTTCCACCTCAGACTTTCTTCTTTCTCCTGTGTCTGCATTTCACCCAGGACTATGTTTTATTGTGGTCAGTCTTTCCATAGCAGCTGGCTCTCAGTTTCAAACTTGCCCACAGCCAATTTGTGGTGGTGGCACCATGCTGCAGCTGGGTGCCCTATTTTTGCTTAAGGCAGTTTAGATATTTTGTTCAGCTTCTAACCTGCCCCAGGGCAAGGTGCTCCTGTTGGGACCCTAGCGCACTGCTGCTCAGTTGGGGTTTCAACTCACCCACAGTCTCACAGGGTTTCAGTCACACTCGCCTCCGTTCTTGTCACCACTTGGCCTCCAACCCACCTAGGATTGTGCTGCTCTTTGGTCAGTGTCCTCTGGCTCTCCACTAGTTTGCTCCGTTGGCTCCTGGTTGGGTCACATTCAGAAGCTTCATCTTTGCTTTGCTCCTTCTGTCTCATCTCTGACCTTCATATGTTTTCTTGTGATGTGTGGATCTCTCATCTGGGATTGTGCCACTCAGGGTTTCCCATGTTGGATCCCAGTTGTTCAACTGCATTTTTCAGGAGACATTTCAGGGATCTTCTCTTTTGCCAACATCTTAAGTCCTTCTAAAAAATTAAATTATTTATGATATAAAATTATAATTAACAATAATTACATATCTTGCTTTTATGAAATTGCATAGCACATGAAAATTTGAAAACTTATTTTTTCAATACCTTGTTTTTAATGGAAGTAGATTTTACAATCTTACTTTTTAATATTTTATACTTAAATAATTCTTAATAAATTTCATTATGAGGTACTAAATGCTTCATTCATTACCAATATTATATCCACATTGCCACAAAATATTTGAATACATATAGTTCAATCATGCTATATATTTTAATATAATACTGAAGAGTTTGTGCCTACACAGTGATCTTCAAGCAATAACACAGTCTTTACAGTATTTATTGGTCAATTTCAACTATAATTTTTAATATAATGCAATAGTTCACAGTCTTCATAATTAATCAAATCACTAGTCATATGGAATATTGAAAAGGCCATAATATTAGAACATTTTATATAGATGGGCTTTTTTGTAGATCATTTTTATAACTGTTAAAACATGCCATATTTATTTTTATTTATTAAATTTATTAGGGTGACATTCATTAATAAAATAATACAGGTTTCAAGTGTACATTTCTATAATACATCATCTATATATTGCATTGTGTCTTCACCACCTAGAGTCAGTTGTCCTTCCATCACCACATATTTTAAAGATGCTATTTTATATCCAACTTAGAAAAATATAAATTAGTTGTGACATGCATTTTGGGGTTATAAATTATTTGATTGTTAAATTTGTGGTCAAAATTAGGCTTCTTTTTTTTTCTGGAATTTCCTTCATTGGAGATGTTGGCATCAACGTCATGAAACTACAATTTATTTGACCTCGAGAATATAATTTCATAAAAAGACTCGATTTTCTTTTTCAAATAATTTATTTCTTTTTTAGTGCTTTCATGGGTATAATGCACATAGAATTGTTATTCCTGTATCATTTTTACTATAATATTCATTTTACTTAAAATATCATATCAAATTATTACTGAGAAAATAAATGTAAGATTTGACATTATTTTAAGTTATATATTGGACTTGGATTATAGAATCTATATCTTGTTTACAAGTTCTTAGTTTAGAAGCAGAGGTTATTTTAGTTGTTATAAGGTCAAACAGATCTTTCAATTGTAACTTAATTCAACCTTGACTCTCAGTTGCAACTTAAAAAAAATACTTATCCATCATATTACAAGATACTTTGCTTCCAACTCTAGATAAACTGTTCTTATAGATACTGATTTTGTTAGAACAAAAACATTTGCTATAATATGTGGATAATTATTATTATATATTTACAAATGACCTGTCTTTGGAGTCAACAATTTTATAATAAAAGTAAGAAAAATTTAAAATGATGAGTTATTTATTTATCCAAATTTCCTCCGTTTAAGTATGATGTTTCTTTGCAAGATACAAAGTTAAAAATCTACTTCTGATTGGTAGGTCTGAACTCTTTAGCCTCAATTTTTTGTTTATCATTGCTTGGAGTGAGTTGATTAAGAGGAAATAATGCAACAAAGTTAGGTGACATGGACATTCAGGCTACCTATTTATGTAGTTGATTCATAACTTCTGGACTTGCTTGAGCCCAATCCAAATGTATTACTATATTGTACAGAAGGTTAAATGGCTAGCTGCTATGACTACTCATACTTATGACACTTTGAATTTGATAACATGTTAAATCTAGAAAACTAGGTGTCCATATTTTGATGCACATGCAGTTTCAATGCCTCTTTTATCTTTTCCCCAGTCTCAATTAGGGTTGAGTAGCATATCAGAAATTATTTTTATCATAATGTTTCTTGTCTATGAATGACGTGGTCTTGCTCTAGCGCCCTATAGGTCTGCACTGTTACTGTCTTATTAAAGTCAAATTAAGTGATGTTCTTTTCTCTTGGTGGTAGGAGGTATGAGATCCAACCATTTGTTCTTTACTTGGAAAAAGACATCCCAGCATGTTCTAGACTAGCGGTTCTCAACCTGTGGGTCGTGGCTCCTTTGGGGGTCGAACAACCCTTTCTCAGGGGTCGCCTAAGACCTTCAGAAAACATACATCAGATATTTACATTATGATTCATAACAGTAGCAAAATTACAGTTATGAAGTAGCAACAAATATAATTTTATGGGGATCACCACAACATGAGAACTGTATTAAAGGGTCGTGGCATTAGGAAGGTTGAGAACCACTGTTCTAGACCATCCCAAAAATTCACCAATATGATAAAACCATGAATCCTTATGGAGCTTATCTTCCACCTTTTACAATCCAAGTGTCTTACTCAATTTTCTAGGGGTATTGCCACTCCAGCTCAGCAGGTCCAATTAATAATATATGGACAGGAATAACTTCCCACAATTTTCAAAATATTCAATGTTCCTAATAATCTATATTTTGTCAATTAGCATGAGTTAACAGTGGTGAGGCAAGAGAATGCTTGAAACTGCTGTATTTCCCATGTAAATAACTGTACATTGCTTTCATTCTTTCCTGCTGATGTGCATCAAGATGAAAACATTCTTTCAAATCAATAGTTATATACTAAGTGGTTAAAAACTAGGTTTATTTGCTTTCATAAAGATACTACATCCAGCACACAATTGCAATCAAGGCTTTCATTTGGTTAAGTTTACAGTAATCACTGTCATCAACCATGAACGACTTGGTTTTACAGAGATCGGATGAAAACACTGAGATAAAAGACCACATCTTTTCAATCTTTGATGGTGACACTAATTTATGCAGTGCTTCTAGGAATATGATAATTTTTCTGATTTAAATTTTGGCAGAGGAATGTTGAGTGGTTCTCACTTTGTCCTTTCTACTATAATGATCCTCAAACCACAGGTCAGAGAAATAATCTGAGGGGTGAGGGGTCTTCCAGCATCTAAGGATGTGTATCCCAACTAGATACCCAGAGACCAGAGAAAGATCCACAGTGTAGGTATATGGAGCCATTGACACACTGTGAGATACACATGGGCCAAAATTCCCTTTCTTATGTGGATTCTGAGAACATCCACAGTTATCCGGGGAATATGTTGTTTTATGTCCTCTGTGATTAATGTCAGCTCAAATCCTACATATCACAGTTCTAGAGCCTGACTACTCTGTTTTGCCCAACAATTATCCTGGAAAATGGCTGAAGTCCTCTTTGGGAAAATATCAAAGGAACATTTACTGTTTATATGTGAGGTGACACAGCATCATCTTGAATCAATAAGTCTGTGAACCAACTTAAGTTTATAAACTGTGAGGAAGTATAATTTTCCATTGTGGCATCTGACATTAACCTGTCAGATGAGCAACAACAGCCTAGCTATTTTGATTGCCATAGATTTCTTTGTATCAAAGCATTATAATTACCACTTTATCCTTGCTACCTATGAGTATTATAGTAATGATTTGTGACTCAAAGTTACCATCTGCCTTCTGTAATTCCAGAATCTCATCATCAATATTGATGTTATAGAGCCCATCTCCATGGCAGAATCTCACATTATCAACTCCAGCCCACAGATAATAACCATCACTGAGCTCAAAAATACTAGTGTATCCATCACAAAATTTAATAATGCCTTATTAAAAGAATGTTCTTTGGTCCTACTAAGGTACCAAGATATTTGGTGGGATTTTTTTGAGTCTTACATTGTACATCCATTCCACTTCCTAAGCTTTCCAAGTTTAGCTATCTCTACCTTGGTTACTGTAGGTCATCAACATGACAAGCTTCAAAGAGGGATTCATGTAAATATTAGGGACAGTTCTAAGTAGCCTTGTCAGAACATTAAATTTAAGTTCACAGATAAAGCAAACTTAAGAAATGTGGCAATTGCATGCCACTTATGACCTGCGGTTTTCTTTCCCTCTTAAAGACATCATTATGACAATTGGTAAACTTTGAATAAAGTTAATATATTAGCTTAAAAATTGCATTAATGTTAATCTCTTAATTTTGATAACTATACTGAAGTTGTATGAAAATGTTCTTAATTTTAGAAAGCATATAAGGATTGCCCAGAAAACTTCAACCATAAATACCTCTGTGATTCATATTACATGTCTGGATACTTTCTGGACAGCCATCATACATTGAAGTATTTATGGTTAACATAAATATGTATCTACCTTACTCTCAAATACAAGGGCAGGCTGATAAATTTTGCCTCCACTTAAATAGCAAATGACTGGGAAAATATTTTAATAAAATAAAAGAGGAAATATATGTGCATCATCTACTTTCAGAGCTACAAAACTTTTTTTTTTTACAAAATTACCACATACTTCAATACACTTCCACCAACACTGCATTAGTTTTTGAAATCCATCTTTTAAAAAAATGGTGTTCTGTTTTTGAAACCATTTCCTCACTGTAGACTTCACTTCTTCATCACAGATGAACCACTTTACCCAGCATTTCACTGCACTCACATGAACACACTGATCACCATAAATGGCTTGCTTTTCTCTATGAATTTCAATTGGAGGAAATTTTTCCGCCGTTAAGAATTTAATAACAGCATGTTATTTGAACCAAATGTCTGAACACTCTTCTGTTTTGATATGAACTAAGTGAAAAATTAAGCATCTGTGAGTAAAGGTCAAGAATGATGGAAAGGAGATACCATGTGACCCCACGGAACCAGTTATATCCAAATATATCTAATATAACAAAAAAATACTACAGTGGAGGCAAAATTTATCAGCCCACCCTTGTACTTCATACAATCAAAATGATAGCTAGCTAGCTAGACAGATAGATAGATAGATAAGACTAGAGACAGGTGTGAAGAAAAGGAAGAGAGAAAGAAAAGAAGAAAGGGACTGGTGAGAGGGAGAATAATAAAACAAATATGGAAAAATATTAACATTTGAAGAATCTGAAGATTCTTTGTACCATTTTTCAACTTTTCTTAAGTCTAAAGTTATTTCAAAATAAAAGCTTTAAAATTTTCTAATGCATAGGTGACTTTGCCCATGACAATGAACTCTTCTTTTCCAGATATATATTCTGCCAACTCCTGATCTTAACTTTCCAACCAACTCATAATAACTTGGTTACTGCTGGTACATATTCATTAGGTCTTATAACTCCTTTGATATTTAGGCTATTTTTTCCTGGAACAGTGCTTGCATCAGGTTGAACCACATGAAATTATCCTGGCTCAAAAGATAATCTTTTAAGGCCCTCCAAATTCAGATCTACATATCCATGGGAGATTTGAGGAAGAATGTGAAATAAATGTAGTACTTGAAGAACATAGAGATTTCCTTGCACTTGTTTATAAGAAGCCCTCTCTTTAAAGCCATTATGAACTTCACCTCTGTGTTTCTGCACCAGACAGCACCACTTTGACATCAGGCATTGGTCTGTACCAGGGGGAACTACAAGATCTACAGGATGATCTTGAATTGGAAATTTCATGGTATAATATCTTTGTTTCTCACCACCTTTTAGATCAAGTGCACAAAGAACTATAAATAATATGAGTGAGGTTTCAGGTCTCATGAGTATTTCTCCTGATCATGCTCTGAGGCACACTGCAAACTTCCTTCAGGATATTCCATGTACCATAAATAAATAAATAAATAAACCTTGGTCCAATAACTTAACTAATTTTATAAAACATCATATCTAAGTTTAGAGGAATTTACAAGTTACAAAGGCATTAAGGTGAGAAGTATGGCAGTATCTGGGTTTTAGTATTATCTGCCTCTGTATTATTTGGCATCACAAACATATTGACTATTACATTTGATCCTTTGCCACTTATCATTCAAGTTCTACTGAAGTGACTGTCTACCTGTCTCAAAAACTCTAGATATGGCACCTGTCACTGTTGCTTCTTTTTCCTCTCCAATGCCAGAAAATTACTTTGCTCTTTCAATGATCAAAAATGAGAAACTATGTGAGGGGACTTGCAAGATGGTGACCAGAGAGGGGATCCTTGAAACCTCTCCTGGAAAATACAATTGAACAACTGAGATTCAACAAGGGAACCATGCTGAGAGAACCATGCATCACAAGGAAACACCTGAAGGTCAGAGAAAGGGGGTCAAACAGGAGATGAGAGAGGGAGCAGAGAGGAGCAGAGATGCACAACTGCAGATTGTGACCTGACTGGGGCTGACTGAAGAAACAAAGAAGGAGACAAGAGATACTGGTTGAGGAGCAGTGCAATCCTAGGTGGGTGGGGTGCTGAGTGGTGATGAAAGAGTGGGAAAGAATGGCTGATACACTCTCAGACCATGGGTGATTTGGATTGAACAGCAGCGTGTTAGGTCCCCACCTGGAGCGTTTCATCCTGGGTGGGTCAGTGGTGGAACAAAGCATCTGAACTGCTTTAGGCAAGAATAGGGCTCCAACTGCAGCATCCCACTCATTACCAGTTGGCTCTGAGTGAGTTTGAAACTGGGAGCCAGTTACCATGCTGAAACATGGTCCTGGGTGAAATTTAGGCCCAGAAGGAGACAGAAAGACAGAGCAGCATGCATTCAGCTTTCTCCTGGTTTGTCTTGTACAACTTATTTCCCTGCACCACCCCCCAATAAACAGACTAGTCCTGTAGCAGAATCAGCAACCAAGGGAGCTACCACAAGAAACATAGCAAATGAACTGTCCCCAAACTCATGCAGAAACTTGAGACTCTGAGATTCAGCCTAGCTGCTTCCCCAAACTCTGTCCAAAAACTCACCCACCTCCACCAGCACAACCTAATGTCTACTCTACAGCCAGCTGGAATCAAGAGAAAAATATTGGAAGACACTACAACTATAACCTCTCGAAAAAGAAAGAAAGGAAGACCTTTCCATATATGCTACAGAAAAAGTCTCATGCCCAGAAAAAGTAGCACATCAAATATAATAAGTACTTTAGGATTCAAAGCCACTCAGAAAAAAGATGAAAAATCTCCAGGAAAGGAACTTGTATATCTGGAAATATATAAACTAAATAAAAGAGAATATAAGACTGTAGTTCTAAAAACTCTCAAAGAACTAAAACAATATAGGCAGAGCACACTGATTCAGATGAATGATCTCAGAAAAGAAATTTGTGAATACAAGGAACATTTTAACAAAGAAATCAAAAGCATAAAAAAGAATCAAATAGAAATTTGAGAAATAAACAATGCAATAAAAGAATTGAGAAATGAACTAAATCCATAGGAAACAGGGCCAACCAGACAAAGGAAAAAATTAGTGATATCGAAGATTACAACATGGAACAACACAAAAAGAAAAAGATAAGGACGTCAAAGTCAAGAGAACTGAAAAAACTCTACAAGAACTATCTCACTTCATTAGAAAAATCAATATTAGACTAATAAGATTGCATGAAGGTGCAGAAAAAAACTCCACAGAGAGCATACTCAAACAAATAGTAGATGAGAACTTT
Source organism: Lyroderma lyra (assembly GCA_004026885.1). NCBI lineage: Eukaryota > Metazoa > Chordata > Mammalia > Chiroptera > Megadermatidae > Lyroderma > Lyroderma lyra. The sequence continues at coordinate 9,792 of PVJL010007642.1, read as the reverse complement.
CCAAAACTATGGAATAATCTGGAACCCTAAATTTAAGAAGAGGATAAGTCCTCTACCTACCTGGACACCAGCAGATCTTCTCCAAGGCACTTTATACTGAAGATGTAAAAAATCAAAGACAAAGAGACAATTATCAATTCAGCCAGGAAAAAACAAACAAACACTATAACCTTTAAAGGAAAACCCATCAGACTATCATTAGACTTCTCATAAGAAACTCTACAAGCCAGGAGAAAGTGGAATCAAATATTCAAAATATTAAAAAAGAGAAACTTTCAGCCAAAAATAAATTATCCAGCAAAATTTTATGAAGGAGAAGTAAAGACATTTTCAGACATACAAAAGCTGAGAAATTCTCCAGCATTAGGCCAGCATTTCATGAAACACTGAAGAAAGCTATTTGACCTGAAATAAGTAATCAAAATAAATGGGAAATAGTTGGGATAACAAAAAAGAAAGAAAAAAAAAAGAGAAAGGAAACAATGGTCATAGGAAATCCTCACATAACGATCATCACCCTAAATGTAAATGGACTGGTTTCATGAATAAAAAAGCATACAATAGCAGATTGGATTGAAAAACACAACCCATGTATATGCTGTCTCCAAGAAACACACCTCAGCCATGAGGACAAACACAGACTCAGAATAAAAGGGTGGAAAACAACGATCCAAGTAAATGGCATCCAAAGAAAAACAGAAGTTACAATACTAATATTTGACAAAACAGACTTCAGGATAAAATAGTAACAAGGGACAAAGATGAATATTTCATAGTGATAAAAGGGAAAATACAACAGCAAGAAGACATGACACTCATTAATATATATGCCCCCAATCAGGAAGCACCAAAATTTCCAAAGCAACCACTAACATATGTGAAAGGAAAAAAAGAAATAAAAACCATAATTATAGGAGGGGACCTAAACATCCATTTAACAGCCATGAAGTGATCATACAAAAAGAAAATAAATAATAAAATATCAGCTTCAAATGATACATTACACTAATTGGACATAATTGACATTTATAGGACACTTCATCCAATAATAAAAGACTATACATTTTTCTCTAGTTCACGTGTAACATTCTCAAGAATAGACTCTATACTGAGAAAACTACTTTCAATTCAAGAAGATCAAAATCATACCAAATATATTCTCAGACCATGAAGCTTTGAAATTAGAGATGAAATGCAAAAAGAAAGCAGAAATAATCACATATACAATGAGATTAAACATCTTATTTAAAAATTACTAGATTAAAGAAGTAAAAGAAAAGATTAAAACATACATAGAAACTAATGACAAAGAAAATACACTGTATCAAATTTATTGAGATGTAGCAAAAGCAGTACTGGGAGGGATATTTATATTATTACAGGCCTATCTTAAGAAACAAGACAAATCACAAGTCAACATCCTAACATCCCATCTTAAAGAACTAGAAAAATATGAACAGAAAAAAAATCCAAACTCAGCAGAAGGAAATAAGTAGAAAAAGGTAATGCAGAACTAAATTAAATTGAGAACAGAAAGACAATAGGAAATACTAATGCAACAAAGAGCTGGTTCTTGAAAAAAAATTGATAAACAGGGAGAAAGGGCAAGATGGTGACCAGGGAGGAGGTCCCTAAAGCCTTTCCCAGAAAACACAATTGAATGGCTGTCTAGGAGCCAAAAAAGAGGACCCTGAGTGCCACGGCAACAGCTGAGAAATCCATACATTGCAAGAAAACACCAGAAGTTTGGAGAGAAGGGGGCAAGCAGGAAAGAGGATCAGATCGCGACAGAACCTCATCACTGTTGACTATCTGGGAGCAGCACAGTGCAGGGTAGGGAGGAGGCCATGATGCAAAAAGAGTGAAAGCCAGGCGGAGTGCCAGAACAGGACAATAGAAAAAAATAATATTACAAAGAGCTGCTTCTTTGAGAAAGTCATCAAAATTGACAATCCCCTGTTTGGACTAATCAAAGAAAGAAAGGAAAAAACACAAACATCCAAAATTAGAAATGAAAGGGAGAAATTACCACTAATACCACAGAAATACAAAGGATTATAAGAAAATATTATTGAGGGCTTTATGCCACTAAATTTGACAATCAAAGAGAAAAGGACAAGTTCCTAGAAACTTATAACCTACCTAGACTGAACCAAGTAGAACTGAATAATATAAATAGACCAATCAATAGTAAAGAAATTGAAATGACTATCCATAACCTTTCTACAGGCAAAAGCCCCAGACCAGATGGTCTCACCAATGAGTTCTACTAGGCATTCAAAGAAGAATTAATACCTATCCTCCTCAAAAAAATTGAAGAGAAAGCAATACTTTCTAACCTGTTCTATGAGAGCAACATTACCCTAATATCAAAGCCTGGTAAAGACAACACACACACACACACACACACACACACACACACACACACACACACAAAACAACTATAGACCAATATAGCTGATGCACACAAATGCAAAACTCCTAAACAAAATATTAGCAAATAGAATATAATAATGCATCAAAAAGGTTATACAAGACTATCAAGTGGGATTCAGCCCAGGAGCACAAGGATGGTTCAACATATGAAAATCAATCAATGTGATACACCACATAAACAAAATAAAAGATAAAGATTATATGGTTATATCAATTGATGCAGAATAAGCATATCAATTGATGCTGTTCTGCATCCACTTATGATACAAACACTGAATAAAATAGGTATAGAAGGAAAGTATCTCAACATAATAAAGGCCATATATGACAATCCCTCAGCTGACATCATATTTAATGGGGAAAAGCTGAAGCCTATTCTCCTAAAATAAGGAACAAGACAGGAATGCCACCTGTCACCACTGCTTTTCCATATAATAATGCAAGTTCTAGCTACAGCAATCAGGCAAGAGAAAAAAAAAAAGGTGTCCAAATTGGGAAAGAAGAGGTCAAATTGTCAGTATTTGCAGATGACATGATCCTTGATACTGAAAATTCCAAAGATTCCACAGGAAATTATTAGAAACAACAAATGAATAGAGTAATGTCACAGGATACAAAGTCAACATAAAAAAATCAACAGCATTCCTATATACAAACAAATCTTCCGAAAAAGAAATGAATGAGTCAATTCTTTTGCTATCACAAAAAAGAATGAAATACCTGGGAATTAACAAAGAAGATGACAGACTTATACACGGAAAACTATAAGACACTTTTGAAAGAAATTGAAGCAGATACAAAGAAATAGAAAAATATACCTTGTTCATGGATAGGAAGACTGAATATTGTTAAAATGGCCATTTTGCCCAAAGCAATCTACAGATTTAATGCAATGCTTATCAAAATCCCACAATCATACTTTCATGAAATAGGCAAAACAATTATCAGATTTATATGGAACCATAAAAGACCTAAAATTGCCAAAGCAATATTACATAAAAAGAATAAGGCTGGTGGTATTTCAATCCCCAACTTTAATTTATATTACAAAGCATCAATAATCATAACAGCTTGATACTGGCAGAAAAACAGAAACACTGACCAATGCTATAGAACTGGAAACCCAGAAATAAATCCACAAATTTATGGACAAATAATTTTTGATAGAGGAGTTGAAAATATGCAATGGGGAAAAGACAGCCTCTTCAGTAGGTGGTGCTGGGAAAGCTGAAAAACACATACAAAAGAATGAATCTCAGCTGTGAACTATCACCATATACAAAAAGTAACTCAAAATGGATCAAAGACCTTCATATAAGACCTGAAACAATAATCTGTGTAGAAGAAAACATAGGTACTAAACTTATCAACTTGGGCTCAAGAAATACATCATAAACCTGACCTCAAAAGCAAGGAAAGTAAAAGCAAAAATAAATGAATGAGACTATACCAAATTAAAAAACTTCTGCACAGCAAGAGAAACCATCAATAAAGCAAAGATACAGCCAAGGGAATGGGAGAAAATATTTGCAAACAATGCATCCGGTAAGTGTCTAATGTCTAAAATATATAAAGAACTAATATGACTTAACAACAACAAAAGAAACACCATACAACCCAATTAAAAATTGGACAGAGGAACTAAACAGACACTTCTCACATGAAACAATACAATGTTCAGCAGACATATGAAAAACTGCTCATCTTCATTAACTATCAAGGAAATGCAAATCAAAACCACGATGACATACCACCTTACACCTGTTAGAATGGCTATTATCAGCAAGACAAGGAATAACAAGACAAGTGCTGCTCTCTTTCGCTGCTGGTGGAAATGCAAACTGGTACAACCACTATGGAAGATTGTGTGTTTTCTCAGAAAATTAGGAATGGAGTTACCATATGACTCAGCAATCCCCCTTCTGGGAATCTACCAAAAAAACTTAAAACCCTTAGTCCACAAAGACTTATGTACCCCAATGTTCATCGCAGCGCTGTTCACAGTGGCCAAAACATGGAAACAACCAAAGTGCCCTGCAACAGATGACTGGATAAAGAAGCTGTGGTACATATACAGAATGGAATATTATTCAGCTATAAGAAAAGATGAAATATTGCCATTTGCAACAAAGTGGATGGATCTGGAGATAATCATGCTTAGTGAAAAAAGCCAGACCCTCCCCCCCAAAAAAAAGAACTGTATGACATCACTTATATGCGGAATATAAAACTGTAAGCAACAAAGGAAAAAGAAATGAACAAACAAACAAATAACCCATGGACACAATCAATAGTTTAATGTTTATTTGGGGATGAGTGGTTTAGGTAGGGTAGAAAGGGGAGGGAGTGGGAGAGGAGGGAGGGGAAGCTAAATATAAGTTGATAGAAAGAGAAATCACAGTAGGTGATGAACTTATTATACAAGTTGACAATGCACTGTAGAATTGTATGCATGAAACCTATGTAATTCTTGCTAACAGATGTCACCCCAAAAAGTCTAACAATAAAAATGAATTTAAAAAAGAAAGAGAACTCAAAAAAAAAGAGGAGGGCAAACTAAAATATTTTTTAAAATGGCAATAACTACATACCTATCAATAATCACTTCAAATGTAAATGGATTAAGTGTTCCAATAAAAAATATAGGGTGTATGAATAAATAAGAAATCAAGACCCATACATATGCTGTCTACAAGAGACCCACTTCAGATCAACAGACAAACACAGAGTGAATGTAAATGGAGAGAAAAACATATTTCATGCAAAAATAAACAAAAAGTGATGGGATATCAATATTTATATCAGACAAAATAGATTTTAAATTGAAGGTTATAATAAAAGAAGAAAGACATTGCATAATGTTAAATAAATCAATCCAACTAGAGGATATAACTCTTGTAAACATTTATCTACCCAACATAGGAGCATCTAAATAAATAAAGCAAGCACATATTAACTGAAAGAAAGGTAGAGATTGAGAGTAACACTCTCATAGTAGGAGATTTTAACACCCTATTTAAATCAATGCATAGATCTTCCAAAGAGAATATCAACAAGGAAAGAGAAGCCTTAAATGATACATTAGACAAGTTGTATTTAATTGATATTTCTATAGCATTTCACCCCAAAGGAACGGAATATACATTCTTTTCAAGTGCACATGGAACATTTTACAAGATAGACCACATGTTAGACCACAAAGCAAGTCTCAATAAATTTAAGAAGATTGAAATCATAACTGCCATCTTCTCAAATGACAATGGTGTGAAACCAGAAGTGAATTTCAAGAAAAAATAAACTGAACACAAACACATGGAGACTAAGTAACATGTTACTAAATAATGAATTGGTTAACAATGAGATCAAGAAAGAATTCAAAAGATACCTTGAGACAAATGAAAATGAAAACACAATGATCCAAAATCTATGGGACACAGAAAAAGCAATCCTACAAAGGTAATTTATAGCAATACAAGACTGACTCAAGGAGCAAGAAGCATCTCAAATAAACAATCTATCCTTACACTTAAAGGAATCAGAAAAATAAAAAACAAAGCCCAAAGTTAGTAGTAAGAAGGAAGTAATAAAGATCACAGTAGAAATAAATGAAAAAGAGTCTAAAAAAGAACAAAAGTTCAATGCAACAAAAAGTTGATTCTTTGAAAAGATAAACAAAATTGATCAACCTGTATTCAGATATATAAAGAAAAAAAAAGAGAAAGACTCAAATAAATACAATAGGAAATGAAAGAGGAGAAGTAACAATTGACCCCACAGAAATGCAAAGGAATTTAAGAAAATATGAGGAAGAATTATATATCAACAAATCAAATAATCTGGAGAAATTAATAAATTCCTAAAAACATACAATGTTTCAAGACTGAATCAAGACAAAATAAAAAATCTGAAACAACCTATTATTAATAATGAAATTGAATCAATAATAAAAAATTCTGAACAGAAGTTCTGGACTGGATGGTGTCACATGTGAATTTTACCAAACATTCAAAGAATTAGCACCTATCCTTCTCAAAGTATTCTTAAAACTTCAAGAGGATCAAAGACTCCATCCCTCGTTTTACAAGGCATCTATAATCCTGATTCCAAAGCCAGACAAAGACATTACAACAAACAGAAAATTACAGGCCAAAACTCCTGATGGATATTGGTGCAAAAATCCTCACAAAACATTATCAAACCAAATTCAGCAATACATTAATAAGATCATACACCATGATCAAGTGGAATTTATTTGAATCTTCTTCCATTTCTGTCTTCAATGTCTTATAATTTTTTATCTTTACCTCCTTGATTAAGTTTTTTCCTAAGTATTTTTTCATGCAATTGTAAATGATATTGTTTTTATATTCTCTTTCTGATAGTTTATTATTATTGTATAGAAATGCAATTTATTTCTGAATATTAATTTTCTATTTTGTCACATTACTGAATATATTTATTGTTTTAATATTTTTGGTGGAATCTTTAGGATTCTCTTTATATGGTAGCATGTCATCCACAAATAATGAGAGTTTTACTTCTTCCTTTGCAGTTTGTATGCCTTTTATTTATTTTTTTCTTGTCTGATTGCTATGGCTAAGACTTTCTGTACTATGTTGAATAAAAGTGGTGAAAAGTAAATATCCTTGTCTTTGTCCTGATCTTAAGGAAAACACTTTTAGCTTTTTACTCTTCAGTATGATGTTAGCTGTGGATTTTTCATATACAACATTTATTATGTTGAGGTATATTACCTTTATTACTGCTTTGCTGAAAGTTGTTACCAAAAATAAATGTTGGATTTTGTCAAACACATTTTCTGCAGTTATGATATCTGACAACTAAGTTCACAAATTTATTCTAGAAAAAGTACTATTAATACATACCTCAATGCTGAATATCACTATGGTCATCTACGAAGTACTCCCCTTGGGAAGCTATGCACCAATGCCAGAATCTAATACACCCTTCAAAGCAATTTTGGAACTCTTTTTCTGGAAGGGCCATCAGAGCTGTCATCATATCACATTTGATGTCCTGAATGTCATCAAAATGTCTTCCTTTCAACATATTCTTTATCCTCAGGTAAAAAATGTCATTGGGGGCCAGATCAGTTGAGTAGAGAGAGTGCTCAAATACAGTTGTTTGATTACTGGTTAAAACCTCCCTTACAGACAGTGCCATGTGAGCTGGTGTACTGGTGTGATGCAAGAGCCATGAGTTGTTGGCCAAAAGTTCGGTTACTTTTTGTCTAACTTTTTCATGCAGCCTTTTCAGCACTTCCAAATAGTAAACTTGATTGACTGTCCACTTGGTACAAATTCATAATGAAAAATCTCTCTGGTATCAAAAAAAGTTAGTAACATCATTCTGACTCTTGATTTAAACTGATGCAACATTTTTGGTCATGGAGAATTAACTGACTTCCATTGTGCACTTTGATGCTTTCTTTCTGGGTCATATTATTACACCCATGTTTCATTACCAGTGATAACAGAACCCAAAACATCATCTTGCCTCTCCAAAACATCTTGGCATACTTCTATGCTCCTTTGCTTTTGTTCATCAGTGAGCTCTTTCGGGACCATTTTTGCACACACCTTTCTCATGCCAAGATTTTTAGTTAAGATTTTCCTGTTTCTCTATCAATGTTTATTTCATCTGCCATGCTTCTCACACTCAGCCAACAATTTTGATGCACAAGTCAACAAGTTTTTGCAATGATTTTGTCAGTTCTGCTCATTACTAGCTACCCTGGCCTCTCTTCATTAGTGATGCATTCTCTCCCCTCAGGAAAATGTTTAATCCATTTGTACACTGCCACTTTGCTCATGGCATTATCCCCATAAACTTGTACTAACATGTCCCTGATTTCACTTCCACTCTTTCCAAGTTTAGCAAGAAATTTAATTTGTTCATTGCTCTGACATTCTCATGACAGCACACAAAAACACACAACAACAATAATGAACAGCACCCAGCAAATTACTGCCACATGTTGACACAAACACAGCTGTGACACACACACACACACACACACATATATACCAAGGTTATGAAACCTAACCAAGTTGTTTGTACAGTGCTGCCAACATAAATGCACAGTGGCAAGTTTGCAAAATTAATTGTCAGATCTCATAATGCTGCAATGAACGTATGAATGCACATGTACCTTCGAATGAGTGTTTTGGGTTTCTTCAAATAAATACTCCAAAGTGGAATTACTGGGTCCTTTTTAAACTGTTGTTATAGCCTTAGTTTTAACATTTACTTTGTTTGGTATAAACATTGTTACCCCAGCCCCCAGCTTTTTGTTGTTGTTTCATTTTTTGTGAAATGTCTTTTTCCATACTTGTATTTCCAGTCTGTATATATCTTTCCACCTGAAGGAAGTCTCCTGTAGACAGCACATAAAATAATGTTTTTAATCAATTCATCCACCCTATCACTTTTGATTGAAACATTTAATCCATTTAATTTGAAGTAATTGTTGAAGTAATTGTTTCATTATACATATTTTTTTTCTTTCTCTTTTTAAAGAAATTCCTTAAACATTTTGTCTAGTACTGGCTTGGTGGTTATGAACACCTTCAGCTTTTCTTTTCTTTTCTTTCTTTTTCTTTTTCTTTTCTTTTTTTTTTTTTTTTTAGTCTTGGAAACTCTTTATCTTTCAAGAGATAGCTTTGCTGGGTACAGTAATCTTGGTTGGAGAACCTTGCTTTTCATCATTTTGGACATTTCACACCAATCCTTTTTGGTGTGCAAACTTTCTGTTAAGGAATCAGTAGAGGTCGGAGAAGACAAGATGGCGACTGGAGAGGAGGTCCCTAAAGCCTCTCCCAGAAAACACAATTGAACGGCCGACCAGGAGCCAAGAAAGCGGACCCTGAGTGACAAACCGGCTGCTGAGAAATCCACAAATCGCAAGTAAACCTGAAGGCTGGCGAAAAAGGGGCAAGTCGGGGAGAGGGAAGGGAGCAGAGACGGACCACGCGGGACGCGATCCCTGCTGACTATTCGGAGCTGCGCAGTTTGGGGGAGGGGAGAGAGACTGGGGAGCTGGGGACGGAAGGAGTTTGGGAGCCAGCCTCTGGAACGTGGTAGAAGGGCTGAGCGAGGACTCTGAACTGCAAAGATAACACCCCAGCTCTAAGCCTCCTGGAGACCTACACAGGGCTGCAGTTCCTGTTCCCAGGCTGCTGCAAAGGCGACCCTGCTGTCTCAGGCCAGGCCCACAGCTTTGGACTTATGGAGCGGGCACTTCCTCGTGCACCCCAGAGTTCCGAAAGCAGTGTGAGCCTTTAGACAGCCAGGTACTGAATCAGGGCTGGGAAGACTGATTTTCCCCAGCAAAGG